>JAOQIF010000016.1:0-127741 GCA_026260285.1 Colletotrichum sansevieriae | reverse complement strand
TTTTTTTGTGCTGGGTTCCTACCTTCTTCCCCCCCCCCCCCCCCCCCCCCCCAACTTTCTCTCTCCGTCTATCTTTCTCTCGCATTCACACTACGCCTGCAACCCTGATCCAAGATCAGAGTCTTGTAACCCGCTTCCAGGAGCCTGAACTGTACCTTATGCCATCCCACCACACTTGCATGCCCCTGGTTAGTGTTGTGCATAGTAGAGCACAGGATATGGGTTAAATTTGTGTGAGAAAGTGTAATTACTCCCATGTGTGGCTGAATATGGCTGGGTGGCGAAAGGCACCAGAAGTCAGTTAGATGGAGAGACCAGGACCACGGAAAGCTTCTTGTGAACCATGGACCCAGCCGTTGCAGGGTTGATAGCAGGCGAAACGGCGAAACGGCTTAACAGGCGGCTGGTAGTCAGAGAAAGACGAAAAATTGCGCGATAGAACTACATCACTCTTTTGCCCGATGTAGACTGCAGTTGCAGTGAGATTGAGTCTTGCGTCTGCACAGACTGCAGAACAGACCACAATGGGCTGCTGGGATTCGTATGGACCGACTGGCTCATTTTTTTTGGTCTGTTGGGCAACAACTACGTGCGCCAGTGCAGGCAAGCTGTCTCTTGCTCCTGCGGCTGATGGTGATGATTGTATCGCTCACGCCTCGGGCCCGGCCGAGTAGAGTAAGAGAAGGATAACGCCTCAGAGGGGTAGCGGCCTGGGTCAAAGCGCGTAAGTGTGTGCGTCGCGTCGTGCGTTGTCTTACTTAAACAGCCCCCGTGTACATGACGAAGCTCACGACAGCGGCTGCGAAACCAGCGACACGGGCAGCGACAAAAGCGACCACCTGTACCGCGTCAACGACGAGCCAGCAGATACGTCCGGTTAGGCATCCGTACGGCGTTCCTAAGGTACTCAAGTACGGACCACTGAATCGGATGGGCATGGCTCAGGTACCTAGGTAGCTCGCATGTGTGTCTTCTATGTCTGTGGTGCGGTAAAGAGACAGTCGGAGAGACGGCGCGAGCCAATCGAAAGGGCAGTCTCATAGGTACATCTGAGCCTTTTCATCTGTTTGATGCTTGTTTGGGAGGGGGAGGCTAGTCCTGCTGCCACATTCATGCTTTGGTCGAAACATTGATGGGCGCTGGGCCTTTCCTTTCTCCCATGTCTCCCCTGGCGCAGAAAAGCCGAATTTGGGATGTGGGCGGTCTCCTCTTTGCGTTGCCCCCCTACCTTATGACAACTGGATCACACTGGATGTCCACGTCCCACAGATGGATTGATTCCCATGGGTCCTTCCACCCGGGCAGATCTCCCAGATGCCTTGGCCCTTGCCTCGTGTGCCTGACCAGCAGCAGCAATTACGCCAGCGGCAACAGCAGTAGCACGCGAAGGTGAGGTACCTTGGGACGAGGTATGGAGACGTTGGAGAGTTGCGGAAGCGAGAAGCTGGTCTGGGTACTCTGCAGGCGAGAGAAAGGTGAGAAGGGGTACTCCAGATTACTCGGCGCAATATGGCATTTTTTATTTTTTCCTGTCCCCTACCCTACTTCATCCGGTATTGCAGGTCCGAGGTATCAGACTGCCACTGCAACAAGTTGGCATTTCGGCGCTGCAGCGGACCCTATGCTCATCACATACAAGATGAGAGACCAGGACGGGAAAGTGGGATGGATATATTTGAAGGATAAGAGCACCAAACCGACAGCTCGGTATTACTCAACATTGACTGACCTGAGCCTGTCCTTGCTACCCTGAACGAGCGAATGACTTGGTTTTTATCCCTCGTTTTTACTTGATTGTCCGGGATTGCTACTTGAGTGTCTCTCCTCCTGCTGTCAGAAGCAAATCGGCTTTTTTCTCTCATCGTATTTTTCCCCACATCTGTGGAATTTCCCATCCGGCATCGACTTTTTTTTCTTAGGCAAGTAGCAACAAAGCAAATAAAAGAGAAAAAAGGGAGAAAAGGCGCTACACGAAAGCTTGTCAAAGCTAAAGAAGCACTATCAAAGGTTGGTAAATCCCAGAGTCTCCAGAGTTTTTCTTTAACGCTACTTGCCTTGTGTACCTCTCTCTACCTCGGTTTCCAGCTAGTTATTTGGTGTACCTTTTTCTCATTCGTGGTTGGACCTTGCTTTCGCTCGACTTAAAATGTCTAGTCGTTCAATTCGCCGTCAGGCCTCGTCATCATCGTCGTACCCATCAGGTTTCCTGTCAATCAACGAGGCAAGTACCTCAGATTTACATCGCCCACTTCCGCTTGCTCAATCAAGTTCTCTCTCTCCACCGGTCCCTCCACCACGAACTCTACCTAGCTTCCCGTCTCTCAGCTCCAGCTTGCACGGCGGAAGCTGAAGCAACAAGAGAGCCGTCAAGCAATAAGATCAGAAGCGGCGGCGGCGGGCGGGAATTCAAACGTGAGGTACCTTGTGGTAGCTACCTTACCTTACCTTACGTTGCCTTAACCCAAGCAGCATCGGCAGCGGAAGCGGCAGCAAGAACACACAGCTTGCGGCAAGTACTCCCGATCCGCTCCTACCTTGCCTTACCTTACCTTACACCTTCCTCTCAATCCACCCCGCCTTCCTGACCGTGTTCCAGCCAGTCACTCCTCCCACTCCCACTCCCTCTCTCCCACTCCCACTCATACACCAAACCTTACCTTACATTTGGAGGGGACCTATTTTTTTGCACTGCCTCACTGCCTCAACGCCCTTTTTTTCCAACCGTACCATTCACGCACAAAAAAAAATTGCCGCTAGCAAGTTTTCCTTTCTCCTCTTCTCAAAGGTGGCCTTTCACTTTCTCCTTCTCTCACCCCTCTTTCCTTTTTTCGAGAATCCATCAAGCCTACAAGTTCAAACCTGACGTCTGTCAACCACCTCCCTCCCGCCAACGACAGCCCACCTTATTCCAACCTCTGTGTCCATACACACAAGATCACTTCACCTCATACATCCACATTATCATCGTCCATCAAGTGGCGACGCACTTGCAGGTAATTTCTTTGTTGACACAGCCTGCATCGTTTTTAATTTCCCACATTGCTCTCTTCCTGTGTTCTCTGCCGGCTTGGCCTGCCTGCCTTGCTGTGCTTGCTTCGGCGGCCCCTGATCCTCAAACGGATTGCGCTCTCCTACGCGCCGTCTGGAAGTGACAAAGCGCATCATTTAACACTGCCTCCTCCCTTTGGAGAGCAGACTGGGCACTGCCAGCTTTCTGGAGCTTGCTAACCTCTTGCTTGGGAAGTTCCAGCTGGAGCGCTTGCTTCCACTGCCTTCTCCCATATCCAGCCCCCGCCTTGGCGCCACCGAGACCATTTGCATTTATGCATCGCAGCCTCCTCGGACCTTTTCATCGGAAAGAATCTAATCTGCGATCCATAGACCATTCAAGCCCTCGTAACAGGAACGAAATTAGTCAACATGTCAAAGCTCTTTATTGGGTAAGCCCCTCTCCACGTGGGCGCAATAAACGCCTAGGGACAGACTTTTGCTGACGCCGTGTCCTACAGCGGCCTCGCATGGCACACTGAGGAAGGCACCCTCAGACAGAAATTTGAGGAGTTCGGTGCCGTTGAAGAAGCTGTAAGTACTAACAGTCCTGTCCGCCGCAAAGAAACTTTCCTTGGAGTGGCACCGCTCTGGCAAACGGAAAAGACATCTTGTCATACCAAGTTCGCCCACTAGACAAGAGAAGAGTGAGAGAGAGATTGTGTGTGTGAAGAGAGATCTGACCCGCGTTTTTTTCCCATTCTTGAAGGTGGTTGTCAAGGACCGCGACACTGGACGCAGCCGTGGATTCGGCTTCGTGCGATACCAGCAGGAGGGAGATGCTCAGAAGGCCATTGCTGCCATGAACAACGTCGAGTACGCTGCCTTTGTTTTTTTGCGATTTCCATTGCATGCTTGTCCCGGCGCAATGAAGGAGCGAAACGGAGTGGGAGTCTGACGCTGTGACTTTCTCTTTAGGTTTGATGGACGCACTATCCGCGTCGACAAGGCTTCCGACAACGGTCCTCGCGGTGGTGGTGGCTTCGGCCGGGGTGGCTTCGGTGGTGGTCGTGGCGGCTACGGCGCGCCTCCCATGCCGTACGGAGGCGCTCCCGGTGGATACCCCGTCCAAGTCCCCAACATGTACCAGCAGCCGCCGCAGTACGGACGCGGATACCCCCCGCAGCAACCCTACGGCGCTCCTCCTCAGGGTTCGTTTTACCCTTGACTCCCATGCTCGAAGCTTAAGCTGACGATCCGCAGATGGCGGCTATGCTGCCCCTCCCGCTGGCTACTACCAGGACCCGTCTCAGCAGCCCCAGGGCGGCCGAGGCTACTAATTTTGCAACGCGAGATTTCGGAGATTCGTTGCCTGCTGGTTGTCGACTTTTTACAACTCTGGAGCACGCGGCCAAGAGTTGTTGCTGACGATGATACCTCCCTCCGAGTCTGACAGACGTTCGTGCGCGCGCCCGTTGGTTCGATCGAGCATTGGTGATGATATTCTTCGCTGCAACACAATACCCGGTTCTTCTGTTGCAATGGATCTCTGGAAAAACTAAAACCCCAACCCGGTCGGTCGGTTTCTAGGGGTGGTAACGGCCTAGTTTTCTCTCAAAATGTCTCAAATGGAATGGTTTTTTGCTTTTTTCTGTCCACTTCTTCCATACTTTTGACCTTGTTGCTCTGTCCTTGTCGTGACGAATCCTTCACCCTTTGACCAATCTTAGGATTGGCACACTGGGGTTAACTGGAAAGGGTATGGGGGAGTTCTCGGAATGGCCTCGGAGGAAGTCTCGGAGGAAGTCTCGGAGGAAAATGAAACAGAGTTGTGCACAGATTTGTGCGCGGTCTACCACTACCTTGTCTTCTGTCTGGGTTTGTTTATGATCTGCTTGAGAACAAAAAGGGGCATTGTTCTGTCGACATGGATGGGGTTAGGAAAGGGGATAGGGGGGCCAAGTATCCAAAGGAAAGTCTTGTGTGCGATCGTCATCATCTCCCTCTATCTCTCTTTTAACTTTAGCAAGTCTTCTCAGTCTCCTCCTGTTCTCTGACGCTGCTGTATCGCTTGAAGTTGATGTCGACCGCGGCCGCCGGGGGCGGTCCAAGAATCTGCCCTGAGTGGGAGGCAGCGTTACCGTCGGCGGCCATGATGGCGCGAACCCGGTTGGACAGGTCGGTGATGTGGACGTCGCCGCTCTCCGGGCTCAGCTCGTCGAGGGCCTTTTCGAGGCCGAGGAGGTAGTCGACGTTGAGGCCGCTCGGGCCGCGGCTCTTGTAGATGTGCTCGGCCAAGGCCTGGGGGTCCTGGGGGCCGACGAACTGGTCGTTGTCCGGGGTGCCGATGTAGACGAGGGTGCGAATCGGCGACGACGACGAAGATGGAGACGGAGAAGAAGACGAGGACGAGGAAGTGGTTGCTGTTGCTGGGTAGAAGGGGGCGTAGTGGATGCTGTAGCCGTTTATCTCGCGAATGTCGAGGTAGTCCTTCACCTCGGCGACCTTGTCGGGCTTGATGCGGTAGGCGACGCCCCATACGCGGTCTGGGGCGGAGTCGTGGTGGTCGGTCAGTTTCTCCCAGTAGGAGCGCTCGATCAGGGTTACGACGCGGCCTGGGGCTTCGGGGGTGCCTCTGTGGTCTTGGCTGGGGTTGGGGTTAGGGCGAGTGAGATTGGAAGTGTTGGATCGTGCAGTGGTTTACCTTGCCTGTATGAGATGTTAGTTGAAGTGTGTTTCATGAGGGCTTGGGTAGAGGGGTATGGGAGGTCAGGTATGAGAGGAGGAGATCAGGTGTAGGAGGAGGTGAGGTATGGGAGCTCATGTGTGAGAGCTTGGATATGGGGAATAGCATGAGAAAGAACATAATGAGAACTCGTCTACGAGGGCTCATGTCTGAGAGCTTGGGCAGGACCTCATATATGAGAGCCAATAAGACTTGGACTTGAGTATGAACAGGGGCAGGGACGGGATGCGTAGTACAAATAAGCATTGGTGACAGCGGGCACCAGGGAAGCGAGGTGGCCTTGTGTGCCGTGGGGCCCCGGGGATGAGACGGCAGCGCCAAGGGGAGGAAAGAAGAGACAAGAGAGAGAACGAGAGAAAGGCCTTACCTGCCAGAAGCGTCGGACATAACCCGTCACCCAACCAGGGATTCTCCTATCTATGGGGTAAGGGGGAAGATCAGCCGGCAGCTCGGGAGGGAGAGCCTAGACTAAGCATGGACGAGGCTAACCGAAATGCGGCGGAGGCTTCCATATCAAACTCCTGGACGCAGCGGGTTCATGACGTTAGGGACGACGTTGAAGGTAAGGCCCACTTAGGGCGCGCGGTAGTTTGCTTCGGCAGGGATGTGTGTGTACGGGGGATGACGGAAGGATTTGCTGGATGGTGGACGGTTGAGCGAGACACACATACGCACATCCAGAGGCCGCGGGGCCCATGGCGGCGGTTGCCAATTGGAGGATGAAGATGGGTGTTCTGGTCTAGGAGTCGACGTACCCGTAACCGTAGAGCCAGAATTCGCCATCGTTTGTGGTGATGTCGTTGTCGCTCATCTCGGAACTTGTTTGGTATCATATTAGTTCAGGATTCGGAAGAGAACAGGCACCCTTTCTCTTCGAATGGGTTGAATGAAATGAGATGGAGGGGTCAAGAGGAAAATGATATCCCACACTATGGTGCTGTCTTTCAAGATTCGGGAGGTAGGATGATCAGAGAGAGTAGGAAAATTGGCTGGTTGACATTCCCAATCCAAGCAGAATCAGTCATAGGCCTCCGACGAAACTCGTTCCGCTGAGAACGAGAGACACAACAACCCAACAGCGGAGGGCCTAACTCGCTGATCCATCTCAAATCTGTAAGGCACTTGCCTAAGGCTGGCCTGATGGGCCGAGAATACAATGCTGTACGAGCCGTTGGTGGCACCTGAAAACGGCAGGCCGCAATGGCGGAGTGGGCGGAAGGAACAGTGCCAGCCACTCTCCCTCCATCAAAGCCGCGCGTACACGCACATAGGTCTCAAAAACACACGCACGCGCACACTACACAACACACAAAAACATACAAGCGAGTATAAATGGTTATCAAAAGGAGGCATAAATGATAGGAGGGCCGGGGAGAAAGAAGAACCGGTGGAGAGAAGTTGGAAGGATTTGGAGGGAATAGAAGGAATGGAGTGTGGTCTAAAACAAAAACGAGACCAGACTGAAGCGAGGAGGAGGGCAAGGGTTGTGAAAGCGAAGAAGAGAGGAAACCAGGAGGAGGAACATACATGGTCAGAAGAGGAAGAGGAAGAGGAAGGATAAGAACAGGGCGAGGGCAAGCGAGTAGAAAGAAAATCATAAAAGTTCGATGTGTTCGAGAAAGTTGGGCGAGGCGTATTGAGCGGTGCGCGAAGCTGCAAAAAAGCTGGGAATGCATACGCAATCCAGCTTGCCGGCGTCCCGTGCAAGAGGCTCGGCGCGCTGGGGAGGGGGCGTCGGCCGGGGCTGTTGGTGGGGCGGGATTGAGCTGGGGTGGGAAAGGGAAATGGAAAGGGACATGGAAGAGGTAGGGAAAGGGTGGGTGTTAGGGTGGTACAGATGATGCTTGGAAGGGGCCACGCTGCTTGGTGGGTGGTCACGCTTACACGATGGGCCGTTGAGGGCCTTTTTTTTCACTTGTTTGTTGATGAGAAAGAATCACTATTGGCTACCTGTCTTTGGGTTTTTGAAAAGGCGACGCTCGAGGGCGGAGGTCGAAGCAAGTTTTTAGATGCTTCACATGGCTCATTCGAAATGGACAGATCATCTCAGGCGTTGACGACTGATTCGACTAATTTAAGCTTAAATTGGGATACGACTACGACAATGACAACCACCACAGTCAGATGCCACGGCGTCCTGCCCTGTTTACTACGTACCGGCTAACAGTGTATGAGGAGGAGACATTGTGTTGTGTGTCTGGTGTCTGGAGTAAGTACGTATCACCCTAACAATAACTCCACCTCCGAGTCTCTCCTTAGGCTTGTAAGGTAGCGATGACGATGGACGGTGGGAAGGAACCTGGAATGGGAAATGTAGCTGTGCCTGGTCGCCGGTCTCCTCCTCCCTAGGCCGAGATAAAGTGCTTGGGTCCCCTTTTTCAACACACGATCTATATCTCCATCGTACACCTGCGCAGGCATCTCAAAGGTTAGCGCATCATGGGGGCCACTGTTATCAACCTATGCTGTTTTCTATTACCCTGGTAACAGTGGGACCCTTACCGCACTAACCTTTGAGATGCCTTCGCAGCTGTATGAACACCCGGTCCCGAGACAAAGGGAGTGGCCCCTGGGTTAAGGTAGGTAGGGTTCGTCCGTCACTTTTGTGGATCATTTGCGCTTTTGGAGAATCACGAAGCGAGGTTTCCTCACAGGATACGAATTCTTTTGCCGCGTATAACGACACGATGCCGAATGCTACCTCGATACGGGCCGCAACCTCATTATCCGCGGCGACAATTGGCAACCAACCTACATAGGCGTTCATAGGTGCATCCTCGGAGCCGGACTCGCCGGGCGGCAGGTATCTCCTCTGTTTGCTTCCTTCTGCTGGCCGCCCTATGCGAGTCCGCGGTTTCTTTTCTTCGGTGTCGGGTTCGAAAGCCTTGGAACGGGGATAGAATGGTGAATCAACAACCCACGAGCCCACCGCAGTCAAACTGGAATCGAGTCCACAGCGGGACGGTGTGGCAGGTTGCGAAAGCGAAAAGCCATTGACAGGAAGCGATTTTCACTCATCCCGTCGGCCAATCCCTTCCAGTTCCCGTCCCGGTGATCTTCCAGAAGGAGAGAAGGAACAACGGTGCTGCACAGCAAATCAATTCGGCGGGCAGGCACTAGCAAATCAAACATTGGAAAGAGGAATAAAACCTCTGCTAATACCTAATAACGTAGGTAAGGAAGGCAAGACTGACCCAAGCCAACCAAGGCGCGTGGAAAGCAAGAGCGGACTGATGCCCTTATCTAACCTTTACCTGCTTCCATAAGGTAGGCTACCTAGAGAATGCGGGAATCGATACCCTCCCATCCTGATTTCCTAACGATTTTCTTGACTGGAGCGTATTCTGTCTTTAGCTGTATCACAATTTTGCAGAAAAGCCCACTCGATACCTCACCGTAAAGTAGCCTGACTGTTCGTTTTGTCGCAAACCATCCATCCATCCACACAGAGTACCCTTTCCTATTCAGTCCATCCCAGCATAGCATAGCAAACGCATTGCCGCCGTCGCACTAGGCACCCGGTCTTGCTGCTACATATCATTCATCCCTTCGACGCAAACACCCGAATCATACACCAAACCTTCCTCAGCATTGATTCCTCTGCGTCCCCCGCCCCGTCTTCGCCCGCCCTCGCCATTCTGCGCCGTCGCTCAATTCCTGGGAGGGAAATTGTCCGGCTCCGTCTCCCGAGACCCAACGTCAGTCCCCTGTTCGAGGCCAGATAAGTCCTACAACGGCTTTCGTGTCTTGTCGACGCAATCCGGCCATTTCAGCAACGAGAGACAATTGGAGAGGCCTCGCCAAGAAGACGGTAGTCTAAGGCGGAAAAATTGCACCAACGTCAAGCTCTCAGCCCAAGCCTCAACCTCACTCATATTACAGCAGTGCGGCTGAAACCCATCTGACGATTGCGCGCTGTGCTCGGGGCCCGATTGGCACGTTCACAGCCTCCGCCGCACCCCAGCCTAACCAAGCAGCCCTACCTGTGCCTGTCTACGGGTGAGGTGCCGACCTACAGTCGGCTGCCCGACGTTGGAGACCCCTACATTGCCTCGCGTGCTTCTGAGGTACATAGCTCCTGCGGCTCCCCTCCGTCCACCGCACTGCGCGTTCACCTTTCCCCCCACCTCACCAACTTCTTATAACCCGAGGGGCCTCTGTCGAGCCGACTCCTCCATAAAGATTCTTCTCCTCGCTCATCCTACGACTTTTCATCGCCGGTTCGCCCAGAGAAAACGTCGAAATGGCCTACAACAGACCTTACAACCCCGACGAACTCCCCAGGTGCGTATCACGACTCGCAACAGCTCCTGATCGCAATCTATTTTACCCCGCCATGCTAACACCTTAGCAGGTTCGCGGAGCCCGAGCAGGTACGTACGTGACGTTACTACAGTCGCTCTATCTGCCCACGCTGGCGTTCGCATCCTTCTCCTCTGCACAATCGACATCGCCCTCACCAAGCCATGCATCGCTCGCCCACAGATAGACTGACTGTTCCACAGAAAGGCGGCGCCGCCCCGGCGCAAAGACCTTCTCCTCAGCCACGCTACGAGAGCAAGCCGCCTCCCCCCGTTCCCCGCGACGATTACCGCCGCCCCGACCCTCGCGACGAGCGCCGACCCAGCCCCAACATCTACGGCGCAACTTCTCCTCCTCCCACCGGCGGCCCGCGCCCGTCCGCGATGCACAACCGCCCGCCCCCTCAATCGAGACCGCCCCCATCGCCTACGCCAGAGATGGCGGATGGAGCCGATCCGACTCTTTTGCCCCTGTTTCGAGCTGTCGATAAAGATGGTGAGCGGTGCTGAGAAGCTTTCATAGTGCATCATCTAACCGACGACAGGCACCGGTCAGCTGAGCGAACGCGAGCTTAGTACTGCTCTCGTCAATGGAGATTGGACAGCCTTCGACCCGCACACGGTGCGCATGATGATTCGCATGTTCGACTCTGACCGCAGTGGCACCATCGGCTTCGCTGAGTTCTGCGGTCTGTGGTCTTTCCTTGCCTCCTGGCGCACCCTCTTCGACCGCTTCGACGCCGACCGTTCGGGCAACATCTCGCTTCCCGAGTTCAGCAACGCACTCGTCGCTTTCCGCTACCGCCTCAGTCCTGGCTTCGTCGAGCTTCTATTCCGTACGTACGACAAGCGTAACGAAGGCGTCATGTCATTCGACCTATTCGTCCAGGCGTGCATTTCATTGAAGCGCATGACCGATGTTTTCAAGAAGTACGACGACGACCGCGATGGCTACATCACCCTCAGCTTCGAGGACTTCTTGACCGAGATTTTGAAGCAGCTCAAGTAGGATCTTGGAGCACTTCGAGGAACCCAGGACAATGTCACACTGTATTTTGAGGGTTTCGTTGGCCAGTATCTGAGGCTGCAGACTTCCATGATCGCCGCAGCCCAAGCTCGGGTGCCCGCGTTAGACTCTATTCGGAGGCAGCTCAACACGCACAACGCAGTTCTATTCCAACCGATCGAGACTTGTACGGTACAGGACAATAGCAACATCAAGATCAAGGGCAAGGGTACAGAAAGGGATGTAGGGTTTGGTCTGGATGATCCCTCTAGGTCGGGTTGATGATAACAGTCTCCTCAGCTGGGGTCTAGTTTCACGCCTGCACTGCATTTCTTGCGCGCGCAAGGTTGTGTAAGAGCCCGGGTCCATGGCGGTTGAAGCATTTGTGGAATTGCTGCATCTCGAAGACGAGAAATGATATCTCATTGCATGGGAATATTAGATACCCTGGTGGGTGGGTGCAGGTAATGGAAGGGGAAAGTATCGATATTACCCAATCCTTGACGGGCAGT
Organism: Colletotrichum sansevieriae; assembly: GCA_026260285.1. Taxonomy (NCBI): domain Eukaryota; kingdom Fungi; phylum Ascomycota; class Sordariomycetes; order Glomerellales; family Glomerellaceae; genus Colletotrichum; species Colletotrichum sansevieriae. The sequence goes on along the minus strand of JAOQIF010000016.1, from coordinate 116,188 downwards.
CTCATAGTTTTTAAATCACATCATGAGCAAGTCACAATGCAGCATGAACTGTGAGCTTTGGGGGTGTTTGTATTAGGGCATGTGAGCCAGGCCATGGATAATTCGCCGGAGGCCCTCCTCATTGCTTGCCTGCTTGCTAATGTGCCAGTTTGTCTATCCCCTTGTCTTCGGGACGCGCAGCTACAACTTAGTTCAAATATGGCTGAAGAATACTGCGGTGATCCTGCCGGCCCACCAGCAGCGCTGCAGCGGAAGAAATTCTAAAAACTTTCAACTGTGTTGATTTCAGTTGCATAAAAGGGTTGCGAAATCACAATGAGTTATGTAAGGACACTATCAGACAGTCGAGCGGAATCATCGGTCGCACTAAACGGTCCAGAATGAGTGTTACAGAATGTGCCTTGGATCATGATTACAGTCAAGATAAGCCGGGCTTGCGACGCCAGATGGCGAGGCTTTCTCTTTCATCTAGAGAGTTTCCTGGTTTGTTGTTAGTTTTGGATACGTGGGAGACGACAAGGAGGGTTAGTGATTGCTTTATTTTCTGATCTAGAGACTAAGACGATGAAGCCACCTCAGGAAGCATGATCTTAGTTCTTGGAACATCTGGTGATGACTTGTGGCAGCAGCACTAGTCAACACCAGATAATGCCTTCACGGCCGACCGTCCTCTAGAGTGGCACTGGCTTCCGAGAATGTAAAGGGGCGTCGTGGAGCTGATCTTTGCGCGACGGCGTTCGTGACGTGTCAATAACCAGAAATAGTGACATGCGTTGTAGTTTAGATGTGTGTGGTTCTGTGACGAGTAATACTGCTGAGATTGTTGGCGTTTTCTTGGGGTTGAGGGAGTCAGCGCCGTCCCACAACTTTGAAGGAGGCAAGGAGCAAATTGGTGGTCTTGGCTTTATATAACCGCCCATCCCAATTAGACGATTGATCGTGAACACGAAAACCGGGTTAGTGCGACGAAAGAATTTCTAGATTCTAGTCTGAACCAAAGCTCAGTCTGATTGTTTTGGACCCTTACGAGATCCGCAAACAAGGCTGGGGGTTGGTTAGTTAAAGATTACACGCGAATCTCCCTGAGTTTCGAGCCTTGAACACCTCGAGAACAGAGAATGCCGAGGACCGGGGCCTCGTCTAAGCAAATGACCCAGGCTGGTCTGCTTTTGCCTCGGGTGTGGCTTTGGTTTTTGATTGACGCCGAGCCGTCGATGAGTTAGTTGAATCTTTTTTTGACGAGCTGGAGAAGTGCCTCGTTTACGGTTCGCGCCGTTAGTGGGGGAACTATGGGCAGTTTAGTGGTGTTTATCCAAAACTGGACTTTCCTCTAGCAAGTTACACTCTCGAGCTTATTATATTGTTTCTTTGGTGAGTACTGGAAAAGCTGTTTAATGAGGCTTCTTGTTTGCGGATTTATCGGCGGTGAATGCTGATGCTGGTATGTGCGGGTTGTCAGTCTGTTCCTTTTCCGAGGTATAAATGCCTATTGCTATTGATTGTGACTTTCAGTTTAGACGACCCACAGCTTAGGTGCCGGCCGATGATCTGACCGTTGCGAGCATTTTCAAAGATGGGAAGTTTGGGTGAGGAGTATTCCGTAATTCGTATGAGTGCCATGATGTCAATAGAAAAGGGAGCGAGTAATCTCTCTTGACTCATGCGAACGTGGAATAAGTTGACGATGAAGAGGGCTAGGGAAAAATGCCGGAGAAATGACCCGGCTGCTTCGACTCACTGATGATTGTGCCCACGATCTGACCAGGCCCGCCGTGGCTGCGGAAATATCACAAGCAGCAATGTACAGAGCATCCTCTCCCGGTGTCGCCCGAATCAGAAGATATCCAAGCCAGAAGGGGCTTATTCCTTGTCGGTCACCTTTCTGGTTTCGGCCTCATTTGCACAAAGAGCTACCCCAAAGGTTTGTTCGCTTCAAGACCTCCGGGGTTTCGACCAGTTTTAATTTTGAAAGAATTTCGATGTCAATTGAGGCTGGGTGATAGCCTTGTTCTATGCAAAGGAAGGCTTAACGGATGCCTGCAATGTAGTTGCGAGCCGAGCATGATGGAACTCGGGGTTAGCAATTGTGGGCGGCTCGGAATGCTGTGATCGCTGATCATCCTAATCGAAGATGACCAAAATTGTATCCGAGATATTATGGATCCTGATTGGCCCCAAAGGAAGTGGAATACATTGAAGATGAAGAACGTCGACGATGTGCATGGGTAAGCTTTTGCTTGTATTCTTCTTTTGGTTTTGAGTATGTGTGACTTTTACGCCCAACAGCAAATTTCCATCAACACGGAGAATCATTCTGGAGGTAGTGGGGAGACTGCCAATCCAAGACGCAATCATCGAACGAGAATTCCGATGGCGGCAGGACTTCTTGAGGTAGAGTTCTTCTTGGTGGCGTAAATGCTTGCATTCTATAGCTTTTTTGGATCTCAGCATGCCGGTTCGACGAGCGTCAATGTCTGTAGAGACGTTCTTCTCTGCGAAAGGTGCTCGTTCAGGTGAGTGAATAACCAGCGACATGTTTTGGTCGCCCTGTTCTCCTTCGGACATAGTAGCGGCATCGTTGGCATCGACATAATGCCGAGCAATTCGAGGTGAGGTTGTGGTTTCATGAAAACTACCTAATCACTCTCGCTAATTGCTTGTTGCCAGTTTTCGTCTACAGGCTCTTTGAATCAAAGCTTATGTCCTGTTTATGGAACTAGATGATGATGCGGTGACGCTGCATTTTACTTGCTTTTGAGGGGAAGGGCAAGCTTCAGTTGCGTTCCCGCTGCTTAGCAGACAGTCTGTGCCGAAGTGGTTCGTCCCATGCCCCCAAGATATAAGGCAATTCAACTCGCATTCACTTTCTTCCATAGTAACATCAGAGCATCCTACGCTTGAATTCGTTCAAACTCACGTTTGAGAACTCTACCTGGAATCTTCCCAGCCTTCGCGATCACCGCTTGAAAGTCGACTTACGATATGATTGGGAGTGTATTCGCCTTGTCATAAGTTGTGTTTTGTAGCAGCTGAATACTCAGAAGATGTTCCGGCACTGCAGGCAGGAGGTCAGTTGAGAAAGTCTACTGCTTGTCTACAACACCTGAAGCGGGTTCGAGATGAATGGAATAGAACCTTTGTGCCGTATCTGGACACGAAAGCAAGAACTCCTCGTCTGTCCTACAAGAATTGTCTGACTACTGATAAACGGTCACGATATGAGAGATATAGATACGAGGGGAATTTGGGCGCAATGAGAATCTGTTCGTCGTCTGCGCCGTCGCCTTGCGGCGCAGAGTGTCCAGGGGAATCGCACTCAAGGTCTCGGCGATAGCAATGCATTCGAAAGTCAAGAAGGATGGTGTGGGATGGTGTGCTTTGTCTGAGATCTGCGCGGCATGGCTAGAGGGAAAACACGACACAGATCTACAAAACGGAACAGAGAGAATTTCTAGGAGAATGGCGACGTCGGCTGCGTTCTCGAATAATGTCAGAAAGCGGTCATCTCGAAATTCCGCTAAGGCTGCTGGCGTCAGTTGACAAGTTCACATTCTGAATCCTGCCGCAGCGCGGCCCCGGCGACTCCTAGAAGTAATTGGACACTAGGAGGCTACTCCGGAATGGAATAAACGTCTGTGAACAACAACATCGTGCTTGCTACTTCAGAGCGTATTTGGAGTGCATGGATTTGGACATGGAGTCTAAGGGGAAGCACGAACTCATGACCTTAAGTAAGGAAGCGTAGGTAAGTGCAGGTTTCTGGAGCTGTACGTCCGTCAGGCAGTGACCTTAATCGTGACTACGAGACCATTGACAAAATGAAGCGTTGGCTAGAGTATTTTCAAACAGCTGTTTGCTAGGTGTTTGTCTCCTGGAGCGATCATTTCCAAATCGAAGACTTCAATCTTAGGTGAAAGACCGCCTCGGATGGGGTACTTCCTCACAACGCAAGCCTTTAGACTCGCAAATCCTTCGTTGGAGTACATCCCCGGATACACGACTTCCTCGAATGAAAGCAGGCACTCGGCAGGAGTACGCACTTCCTCATTCCGTGGACCAAGACCGCCAACATGCACGGGAAGGAAGGGGCACCTAAACCTACGCCTCCTAATTTATGATGTCTTCCCAGAGCTCTACCAACCTATCCCATAACAACCAGGCGCGATTGGTCTCCTGAATTCGACTCTCATACCGGAGAAACCTCTCAGCTCGACCGACATTTGGTCCCCTCCGCTTCCAAACATCACAACCTGTTACGCTTTTTGGAGTTTGCCACATCTCTGCTGCCCATGACCAGCTCTTCAATAACCAAGAAGCTCCTCATTGCTAGATCTCATCTTTCTTCTCCCCGCTTCTGGACTCTCCTCGTCATTATGTCGACAATCATAACCAGTATGAAACAATTCCTACCTAGCCAACAATCCCGCCTTGAATGGGTCTACGCTTTCTGGAACCTCCTTTGGGGGCTGAAGAGCCGCTTCACTTCTAGGTCAGCTGGAGATGTTTCTCTTCGTTGTGCTGCCGTTGACGCCCGATTTCACAGCACTTTAAATGCCAACCCATACTGGGCTGGAAACCGGCTGACGGTCCGCGTGACAAACCAAAGCGAGGCGTCCATAGAGAACCAGCTGCATATCGACATCTGGAGAGTAATGCCGTCACCCAACTGGAATCTGCTCGAAGTCAGATTCGTGGTGGGCGGAGTAGTGCAGCGCGGAGTGCTGAAGATGTTCGACCGACGTTTCTCGCCTTGGGCGCGGATGCAGGGACGATCTACCGACTGGTCGCCAGAGGTCGAACGAGAGGTCGCGGGCTACGCCGATGTCTACCGACACGGTCAGAACCCCTACGACAATAACACTTCCGCAGCACCAGAAGACAAAGACCGCTCTCCTATCTTAGTGTCTCCCCGATGCGACGACGAAATTCAACGCCACATCAGGTGCGATAGAACGTTTCAAGATCAGAGACAACTGCTTATAAATGCACACGACGGCCCCGATTACCTCGCTGATGTCCACTTGAGACTGCGTGACGGGCCAGTCGGTCAGTTTTGTGAAGCACCTGGCATTCTCATGGGGTATAAGCCGACTTTCTCTGGACTTGAGGAAAGTCACGTAGCCCTTCCAGCCTGAGGCTTATCGAAGCTCACAGGGATGATTCGACGCAGTTGACGGATTCAAGAATAGTTCTATTGAAGGGGGAGTGTCTGCGGTTATTGAGCAACTGATACCACCGATTGAGAACAAGATTTGCTGTTGTTTGAATATCATCAATACAACAGAGAACGACTTTCAATATAAGCAGGACCAGGAACTTGTTCTTCGTGCAAGTTTTGTGTGCATCGAGATGGGGAAAAAGCTGAAATAAATGTGAATAACGCTAAGAACAAACATGGGGAAGGTAACTACGCCTCTTGTTCAGCGTTGGGGTCTGGTAATGTATGAGTTGAAACGTTTGTGATCAGGACCGGCTTTCCAGATGGAAGTTGGTTCATCGAAACTATATGATCCATCCCTGTGAAATCAGCAGTTTGAACGGTAACAACTTCCTTGGCAAGGCTCAGGCTTCGAAGCGTTCAAGTGAATTCCATCAGATTCGGGGCCCGAGGTCATCGGGTTCATAGGACCAGCCTCGGGCCCTTTTGATCTTGGACTTATGACTCCAATCACGCTCTCCAGCCCAAAGCCTGCGTACTTGAACACAAGGCTCTATGGTGTGGGATTTCGCAGTCTCCAGTACCGCATTCAATGCTCGAGCGCATGCTTCCGTAAAACGTAAACCAAACCCTGAAATAGACTTGGGTTTCTGGTATTTGAAAGGGGACACACCGCAACATCTTTCCACCTGGCGTAGCCAAAGACTACCGAGCCTAGTGATACTGCGGAAGACCCGTGGTCATTTGAAACACACGGGAAACAAAGCCGAAGGCCCGAGGCTCTGCCTCCATCAGCGGGCATAGAGTGGGCTTTCGGAAGTGTATTGAACAGGCAGCCAGGGATGCCTCTGCGAAAGGCGAGGTACGGTGTTATCGAACTCGGCTGTCCGACAAGCCGAACAAAGGACAACTTATGTCATCCGTAGTTTATTCGAACAGGATCCGTATTCAACTATTCAATACGAATGTCGTCCATCCTCCTTCTCGTCCGTCGTCTCTCGGGTAATCAATCGTTCACTCAAAGAGGGATATCCAATGATCCGTCCTCGTTCATGCAGCCCGCCAAGCGGTACCGTGTCGACTCGAAGCTTCATCTAGTCAGTTGACTTGTCTCCACGTAGTCACACGGCTCGGTGTCTAACTCACGTGAACTGGATGCTGCCAGTAACCATGCACCGGCAGGCGTCACAGTACTTCAGTACCGTCTGCCGTGCACCCTCTTCGCCCCCTGCCGCCTCCGCCAAGGCGCTCGCAGCAGCCTCGAAGGCCGCGACGGAGCTGGCGAGGTCGGCGAGGAGGACATCAACAGCTTCCTGCGGCGACTTGCCCTCTTCCGCCATGAGGATGGGGACGGCGTTGACGATACTCTCGGCGACTCTGTCGTCTTTTGGCTGTGGTTTTGTGATATCAGACAGGGTGTAAACGGTGGTGTGTCGGGGAACGCCACTTACAATCTCCTTCTTGAGAGAAAGAATATCGTTGGACCTGTTTCATTTCGTTAGCTCCTGAAAGCCCAGACTCGAAAACACCCAAACCACACTGTCTAAGCAAATCGACCTACATCCAGATTCCTCTGCTCGTCTCCTCCCACAGCGTATTGAGCTCTGGCATACCATGGACATGCTCAGGAATGCGCTGGCCGATCCCGTACTCGATGAGGGCGCAGAGCGTCCAGACGGCGGCGGTCCCGTGGCGCATCTCTCTGTAAGTCTCCATGTCGGGCAGGGTGCCGCGGAGACGAAGGGCCTGCTCCATGTCGCAATTCTCGATGTAGCGGCGCATCTGGGCCATGAAGGTCTGTCTCTGTCCTGCATCTCAGGTCAGCTCTTCGGCCTCCTTTGTGTGAGGGTGGGAATCATACCTACCAAGTGTGTAGGCTTGGCGCAGTTCGTCTCCGATGGTCCTCAGCTCCGCGTTCACGTAGTTACATTCGACGGTATGGGGGTGCGAGGCGAGGCCCAGGACACTCTCCAATACTCCAACGGTGTTCTCGCGATGGGTTTTGGCCTGCGCGAAGTTCTTGCTCAGGTCACTGCCCTCTTGGTCGATGGCGTCGTCCCAGCAGAAAAGCCAGATGATGTAGTGAGCAAGTGTCTGGATCTCCTTCCACTTGGGGTGTGGGTAGTATCTGGTCAGGTTAGTGACGCTTGAGCATGGAAGGGGTTTGGTGTACTTACAAGCTCACGAACCGCGCGTAGTTTGCCTCACGATATTTTTGTCGAAGGGCCGAGTTCTTCACCAATCTGGGAAAAATAACCGATGCTTCATTAGCCTCAAATCTTTCCTTCCTTTCAAATTAGAAATACGCCTACCTGTCGAATGTGTTCTCAACAACAGGTATGATCTCGCAGTAGTGAATGTTTGCCTTCACCGGCCAGCCCTTGAAGATCTCGCAAAGATCAGGGATGTGAATCGTCTTTCCGCGCAGGGCGCCTATGATGGCCTGGGACTCAGGAATCATTGAACCCATCTTTTCCTTTTGTGATTCTTGGTTTATGATCTTTTGTGTATGTTCTTGGGTAAGTGAATGAGGGTGAAAGAAATTTTGGGTTGGAAACGGCACTTCGACATGCACGTCTTGGGGGTGGGAGTTTGCTCTTCTCGGTCGAATAAGCTGACTGGCGGAGTGGAACTCGAAGGATTTCAACCGCTGTCAGAAGCTGATAATGTTTGCCTTTCAGCGGGATGTCAGGGGGGTCCAAAAGGGAAAGGTGTTTGTTGAAAGAAGTCCTTTTGGGTGAGCTGGTGGAGAGAGCCAGTTCTCTCAAGGAGGGCAGTCGCTGATAGCAGCAGCCCGAGTGAAAGGAGTCACCAACAGTAAAGTAGGAAACTCACCCAGAAGAGAAGAATGAGCCCGGCCAATGAAGAACAGCGACGGTACCCTTTATATTCAACTCTACTTCCCTCGCCATCAACCAAGCCTGACGAAAGGCCCAGTGGCGCAGAGGTATAACGCCCTGGTCCGTTAGTATGAACTTGGTATGAAATTGCCTTCAAGCTTTCCCACAGATTTCGAAGGGTCGCGGATTCGATTCCGTGGCTTCGAGCTTTAGCTTTTTGTGGTTTTTGGCTCCCCCTTTTGAATCTGTTCTAGCTTGGCCCTTTAGGCGAGGTAGGCTTGCTCCGGGAGTTTAAAGGTTCAATAACTTATTCATTGCGCGTCTGGGGGCAACGGGGAACTCGTAGAGCGGTTGGGCGTATTATGAGACGAGATGGGAAGGGGCCATGCTGCCCTGACTGACGGAAGTTGATACATGCCACCTGCTTCAGCAGACTATCGTTCCCGATTTTCGTGACCTCCCCCCCACCCCCCCACGTTCAAGCTAGGCTGGTGCTCGACAGAGAATATGACTACTACCGTGCTGAGACTACCAACTTGTGCATTTATGACGCATGACTGTACACGGAGCAGAGAGGAAGGCGCCTGGCGTAAATTCAAAGGGTAGAAAGCCAAGCACTTCGAGGAGTATCGGTAAGTTGGGCCAGGGATCTATTCCGGACAGCATTACAAATGCGCAATGGTGTTGACTTGATGTTGCTGCAGAATCTTACAAGGCGGATAGCCGATGAATCGAAGAAAGCACTCGAATTTATAGGTTGGCAGAGCGCTAATCGGAGCAAATAGTCAATAACGTGACAGCCGCCGCTACCCTGGCCTCCAAGGATTATGCGGCTGCCTACATCGTCTTACGGACATGGGTCCTGTCGAAGGCCAGGATTCGAGAATGTCGTTGAATCCACTAGCCGGGTTCCTCCCCGGTCTTGCATCTGCCTAGTATCGTACACCTTGCTGATCCCTTCATACTCTCCCATCGTACAAAGATCCGCCTGGGCCCCGTGGCGACCGTGTAAATCATCGTGTCGAACTGCATGGGAGGCTAGAGATCATCCAATCCTGCCTTGTCCAAGGTTTCACCAAGCGACGTCGTATTTGAGTAGAACATGTCGCCATGTTTCGCAACTCGAAAACTCGAGAGACCCTTTCGTACCTCATAAACCATCAGATGGCGATATGTAACCATCGATCATGCCGCAGCCCGTGGCCTTATGCTGGTTCGAGCGAGCTTGTGATCCTCGTGCGCGTGTCGCTGCAAGTTACTTGGCTGCGCATTGCATTCTTCAAGACGCTACGGTGAAGACACCTGCATAGGCGGCTAAGCGGCTGAGCTGCCCGGCGTGCTGCTGTCGAGACCACGAAACTCATCGGCTCTTGGACACGGCGTCCACACCGATGGAGTCCGGAAATGTGGAAGCTCCGTCAAAGCTCGGGTATAGAGGTTGGCGGATTGTGGCGCGGACCCCGCGATGAATGTGATAGTGGTGAAGTGATTGGTGGTTCCTTGAGCAAGGGGTCATCTGTCTGTGTCGACCTCCTTCAGTAACTCCGTCAAGTTCATAATCTTGAATCCTCGTCTTCTCAGCTCTGGAAGGACTTTTCGCAACATCGGAATAGTCCAGCTCCTCCTATCGTGGCAGATGATGATTGCGCCTGGCCTTGCCATACTCAAAATGTGGTTGGCATTGAGCCGCCAGTTGCTGATCTGCGCGTCGTGCGGATATACGCTTCCCAGAACCATCCTGTACCCCAGCTTGTCAACTAATCTCCGCATTCTGGCACTGAAGAAGCCCGATCCCGGCCGGAAGTAATTGGCTGGCATGGGCGTGTCCTCGTAGTCGTAGAGATTCTTGATCTTCCTCCGGACCTCCAGTATCTCCGCCTCCAGCTGGCCGTCGGGGAGCGACCGCGAGGCCTCGTCGTGCATGGCGTGGTTCCCGAGCTCGCTTCCTGCCCTGATTATCTCGCTCATGGTTTCTTCGTTGCCGTTCATCTGCGAGCCGATCAGGAAGAAGGTCGCGTGAGCGTCGTTCTCCTTCAGGATCTTGAGGATCTCGGGGGTATGCTGCGATGGCGCGTCGTCGATGGTAAGGGCTATGATCTTCTCTTTCGTCGAGACCTGCCACAGAACGTCGGGCCACTTCCGCGCGAAATGGTTCATGACGAAGCCCGGTGGCTTGTAGATGATGTAGGCGGGGAGGACGAGGAGAAATGCCAGGCCGAGGAGCGAGAGTAGGGTGGCCATTCTGTTGCGGCGAGCGCGCCTGCGTAACTTGGTCGGGAGCCTGAAGAGTGGTATGCGTGCCATTGGTCCATAAATTCACCTTTCGCTATGTTGTTGGAAGGGTGAGGACGTTGGCATTGTTAAAGCGGGTTAGAAACTCGTGCAACGCAACGAAGCCGGTCTGAAGCTGGTCTGAGGCTGGACCCGGCGCAGCTCCTATCGTGCAAGCTGCAGCAGCAGCAGGGGTCAGAGCTGAGGAACGCCTGAAGGTTGCTGACGAATGATGTTGCGGCTGGATTTCCTCTCGGACTGTACTCCACAGCGACCCACAGTGACATTCATCGTCCAGGGACTCAGCTTTAACTCCCGTCGCCGCTGAAAATCAACCTCAACCTAACATGCCACAACCAAAGTTCTTTTCTGTGCCACACAGCAGCTCTCATTTCAGCAGACAAAACATGGCTTGCCATGACGACCATCTCACCAGAAGTATTGGACGCTGTACTTTACCTCTCCAGGCCGCAGCGACCCAACATATACGACGCCCGCTCGCTCTAGGCTGCGACCGTCACCCCGGCACAGGCAGCTCTCAAACCGGGATATAAGAACTTCGGGATCTGAAAACTCAAGACAGTCATCGAAAATTAAGACCAGAATGAGCATAAGCGGCTGACGAGAAGATTCCACGCGTTCGTTGGTACTTCTTGCAGGTTACCAGAGGTCCCTTTCGAGAACGTGCGCAGGAACTGTTAGCCACGTTCTTCTCATGCACACAGCCAGGGACAGACCAGATCGACATCAATCAGCCTTAAGGGCCAGCCATGTGGAAGAAGTCTGCGCCATGTGGCGAGCCCAAGCCCTCGCACGTAATTCCGATTACCCTGGGGGCCATTATCTTGTTCATGGGAGGCCGAAGCATTGGAAAATCTATCACGTCATGTGCTGTCGACTGATGGCACTGCGTGTTTCGTTGCCTAAACAGGTTTTCTACGGCCCAGCCCCCATTATGAAGGCGTTAGTTCATCGCAGAAACCAACCACGATTCGCCAGGTAAGAGGAGCGGCTTCCCTGCGCGATTACCACAACCCAGATATCTGGCACAGGGATTGGCGACACCCGTCAACTCACGAAAGCTCAATCGTGGGCTATTCTTGGCGCGATACCAGCGTCTACTCCGCCTTCTCATTCGTTTTGTTGCGGAACTCCATCGTACACACTTGGATTATCTCGTTCCAGGCACTTATGGTCTTAACTGCCTAGAGCGAGACTGTTTTTGCTCGTCATTGACCAGCCACTTGCTACAGTAATCTCACTCTTGTCCAATTTGATGAAAGAACCCAGAATAATACATACACGTCCTAAAAGAGCTGGTGGCTTCTCTCGTTTCAGCCGTATCTTATCCATGTGTAAGATCGCCAATGGCAACGGTCAAGTTTGTCGCAACTCCCCTTGAGCCACATACACGATTTCAGCCATGTTCATACCTTGCCTAGATGACCTTTTACGGGGTGTAGCACTTCTCGTGGGTCCCGGTAGGCTTCCAGGAGCCTGGGATGCATAAGTCCCATTTGCGGGCGGCGGCTCTGAACCAGACAAAACTGACCTACCCGACATATATAGCCAGCCAGTCTCAAGTCCGTGAAACTGTTTGTGGTATTCCGAAAAGTTGATTCTATCAATGGATCCCATGCTTGGATATCAACGAAAACAAGTCACTATTGCCATTGCCACTGGCAAAACTCCTCTGAAACCTTAATTTTTCTCATATGAGCAGCTGTCTGGGCGCTACGTCAAGCCGCACTCGCAAAAGGAAGATCGACGACATCGGCGACGAAGACATCAGCAACGAAGACACCATCGAGACACCCGCGAGCAAGAAACCGTTTTCTGACTCAGTACTGCATAGCAACAAACGTGCCTTGTTTGAAACTACTGTCAATTGGACGAGCTCAACGGAAGAGCGCATTTTGAGTGAGGTCGATATCCACACTTGGCTTCAAGAGCAGGACCGGAAATCCGCCACTGAAGACATTCTCTGGGCTGTCAACGGACTTATTGGCGGGCTTGCGGTTGATTCTCTGCCCGACCCGTCTTCACAAGCGGGGAGCTCAGGCAGTAGCACCGGTGGGACCCGGACCAGGGACAAGCTTCAACAAATAAATGTTAGTGGGCAGGTTGAAGTCCCGGAAATACTGTTGGGAGTCGGAGCGTTCACGGATGATCAACCAACTCCGCCTTTGAGGGAGAATAAGAACAGAAGGAAATGGTATGTTTCGTGGATGAGTATACTTTCGACCGAATCGCTGATTCAGGCTTCAAAGGACGACTATGAAACGCAGACCTCTGGTAGGCTGGGATCGGTTGTGGCTGTAGAGAACTGTGTCGCCTGCGCATACCTACACTGGTGTTTGTGGGTTAAGCTGAGAATGAAAAAGGCAGTGTTGGCGACGAATGGTGTCAGAAAAGATATGTTCAGAAGATACCCATGATTTTGCACCGGTTTGCAGGTGTTTTCATGGTTTGTTTGTAGAGCTCAAGGAATCAACATCTCACGACATACTTTCGGCACCAAATTCCTGATACTTTTGCGTCGGCTCTCGCGTGGCGTGCTTTCCCCCTCCGAATGCCCTGCCCCGAACATTCCGAGTTCTCCGTGGCCCGGTACCGACCATCCTCGCTGTCCCGAAACATCTGGTCCGAAGTCAGACTCTCCCTGTGCCCCGACGCATGTGGGATCTTCCGTGCACGGCGTGCCACCTGGAAGATTGCAGACGCCTATTTGGAGTTTTGCCACGGGAAGGGGAGATCCTCGTCATGGCTGAGTGACGTCCAGTGTTTTCCAACACTCAATTGGAAGATGAGACCAACATAGGCCTAAAACTCTTTTCAACGGGGGATTCTGACATTTCTCATCTATTGGCAGCTCAAGCTTCTGCCTTGCATTAACGCAGCCATCGCACAACTAAAAGCCGCTTCGACAGCTTGACTAGGATGGAGCGTGCCCTTGTCACTTCATACATCTATAGACTTCTCGACAATCCGCCTGACAAGGCAGATGACATCGCCATGGCCCATGATTTCGGTGCGCAGGGGAAAAAGGTGCCCAAAAAAAAACGGCAAAAATTACAACACGGAGTCTCTCCGCCAGACCCTGAACTTCCCAGCATGACGTTTCCCCCTTTATCCATATGTGAACTCTGAGAATTAACGTACCATCCCGACTTCCGATCAAACAAACCGCCTTGCGGCGATCGACAGTCCTCCTTCCCACTTTGCGGCCTGTATCGTCATGCGGAGAGACCTCAGCCAGTGCCCCCGGTCGAAGATCAAACCTACACTATGGGACCCAAGAGACCCCACCACCTTGTCTGCTTCCAATGAATGGGTTCGTGACTAGGTCTCTCACCCTCTCTCTCTCTCCCTTGGGAGACATCATGTCTGATGGGCAACCGAAGACTTTAGTGAGGTAAAAAAAGCAAGAAAGAAAGGCGAGATCCGATTGAATGGTCACTTCGATATCCACCTCCTCAAGTAAATGAACCCAATGACGTCCACCTCTTTTCTTTCATGTTCTGGTTTTCTGGTGCCAGGGTGTTGTCATGACTACGTTCAATAGTCAGCTCTTCATCTTGATCCCATAAGCAACAAAAATCAGCACCAGCAGACACCACGAGGTATGTCTTGCAAAGTGACGAGAGTCATATGATGCACGCAGCCTCTTTACCTCACGATGTCTAGATCTGCCTAAAAAAAAAAAAAAAAAAAAAAAAAAAAAGAGGAGGCACGAGAGCCCGACGTCCACCGGTGGACGATGTATTTGTGGTGCTCTCTGACCTTTTTTTCTGAAAGGGCTGTCATGTGGTACCATGTCTCGACGTTGCAGTCGTCAATCGCGGGACTAAACGCCCCGGCAGATGTATTCAGCCAGCCCCCCGCCCCCCAAAAAAAGCGTGCCCCCGAACCCCGATTCTGTTGTCAACACCATCACACACACACCCACACACACACGAAGGTCTCTCCGAATAAAACGGTACTTATGCCTCCGTTCTGTTATGCCTCCCTTTGCCGCGCCTCCAGTTGTTCGTTTGCAAACCGCTGGGAGAAATGCGGCTAGATGGCATTTTTTACGTCAGATTTGCGAACCATACAATTCAATAGGCCGAAATCTAACTTGATGACGACGAATATGAAAACCGAGGCTGGCTTTAACAAAAAAAAAAAAAAAAAAAAAAAAAAAGAGAAGAGTGAGAGAAAGAGACAATGTCCACCCCCAATCAATCCCCGACCTGCCGATCCTTGAAGGGGACGGAGAGGACCCGCGCAGCACTTGACACACACTGATCATCCACCCACGGTGGCGAATGACAATTACCAACTATGAACAATCGTCGTCTTCCCATATCTTCCTTCAACCTCAGCCCGGCAACGGAAACCTTCACTCTTGCCGTCACGCGCTCACTACGAAGGGTGTGCGCTTTTTCAGCGAAGAAAAGTTAAGTTGAATTGTCTTCCCTATGTCCGCTGTGCAAATTATGAGTTATATGTCCCCGAGTTGGCCCTGTGTCACCGAACGACGACATCTAGACGTGGGCTGGATGCACTTACGCAGAGCCTCGGCGGCACTGTCTCCGATGGCTCGGTCTGGGTTATTCACGAGAGCTGCTGCTCGCCTAAAACCAAGCTCAAGGTCGGACAAGTCCCGTCCGGCCGCCCTCCCGCTATGCTGCTGCAGTCATCGCTTCTTCGCTAGTCTCTCTCAACTAAACTACTCTCACCTGGGCTGTAAATTCATTTGACTTGGGTGCGCGAGCGGGTATACACACCGTTTTCTGACTAGTCTGTGTGCGCTTTTTTGCCTTTTGGATGGTTCACTTGCGCTATACAGGTGGAGGAAAATCGGACGAAATGCAGGTTCATCAAATAAAGATGGGATGGCTGCTGCAAGCGCACGGGTGAGAGCTGGACGCATAAACGAACTTTTTCTCCGCCAACAGACACGGACCGCGTTGGAAACCAAAACATTAATGAATGATCACAATACTCATGTTTAGGTAGAGACAAATGAGATGTCTTGCTAATTTATCAATAAGCAACAAGGTCTTGAGCCGCTCTTTCAATGCGCTCGAGGGGGGATATCCACACGTCATTCAAAGGCATGTATACAGAAACGCCAATTAGCCCGTGTATGTAGGTGGGCCTAAAGGTTGCTAAGCAGAGTGCATTTCCCTCCCCGTTCCAAAATACGTCCGCTCCACCAGCAGAAGAAAGATTTCTTGAGCCACAAAAAAAAAACATTTTCAAGTTTCGTCATCTCCGTAGAATCTCCGTAGGGTAGGAAGAAGAACCGATGGTCATGATCCGGTTTGCTTCTTCAATTATGTACAGCGAATAAAGCAGTCAGAGTTCGCGCCGTTTGCATGGATCAGATCCACGCGGCAGCCATGGGGCGCTGCGGTACGTGGCTGTGGCTGCTGGCGGGCTTCTCTGGGAAGAAGCTGGCGAAGAGGCTCTGGACCTCGGAGAGATAGTCCTCCGCAGCGAACTTGCGAAGACCCTGGGCCTTCAGGGCTCGCTCCTCCTCGTCCAAGACGCGGTCCTTGATGCCAAACTCCTCTGCAATTTCGGTGACCTGGGCAAGCTCACGGCCGAAGGGGTGCGACTCAACGGGGTTTTCTTGTCTTGACCTGGACTGCTCATGGTGCTGGTGGAATGCGGGACTGGGCACAGGCGGTACCGGTGTCTTGGGCGTCTTGGGAGCGGAGGCCATGGAGTTGCGAGACATAGTAGAGGCGGCGCTGGAGCCAGATGACGCGCGAGAGGAGAAAGTCATGCTAGCCTTGGTTGATACGGTCTTATCGGAAGACTTTGACAAAGATGACATGGAGCGCTGGCGAGCCAGGACATCGAAAGAGGCCTGCTTGGTGTGCGAAGGCGCGCGCTTCGGGATCTTGGGCACCTCAGGGATGGCGGCAGGGTCAACTGCATGCTTCGGCGCAACGAAGTAGCAGGACAGGTGATTTGGCTCGGCGGCGATGGGTCCTTCATATGGAGCAACGTCGGGGCTGGTCGGGGGCGATGAAGCGGCGGTGTTGGCGCTTTCAGAATCCTCCTCGGACGATCTCGTGGATGAGCCGCTGGACGAAGCTTCTCGGGGATGGATATCAGGAGCGTTGTAAGAGAGCAAGTTAGTTGTGTGAACAAGCTCCATAGGCGCCGAAATCTTTGCTCGGGAGGAAGGCCCCTTCGTGGTCTTGCTTCGCTGCATGAAGTTGTTGCTGCGGTCCTTTCCACGAGCAGCGTCGGAGAGGTCGATACTTTGCTTTACCCGGCGGGTGGTAAAAGCTCTTGAGAGGGACGACATTGTGGCGTTATGTAAAATCAAAACCGGCAGGGTATCGACAAGAGAGAGTGAGCAGGCTGGCTTGAGGAATAAGTAGGCAAGCTTAAGTCGAGCTTTCGTAGGACGCAAGCGCCTGATCCGGTGAACAAGTGCCCGTAGTACAGCGGCGGACTGCGAAGAGCGGCGGATGGGTGGTGACGGAGTGCTCGAGCCTGGACTTTCGATTGGGCTATGAGACCTTTCTTGGCAGGTGCGGTGGATCTACTGCTGCACGACGGTTGCAGTCAAGTGAACAAGAGTGATTGGTGCCAAGTAGAGGTGAGAGCGAGCGCTCAATCAAATCAGAGGGTCTGGCGACTAAAAGAGTGAATGTGAGGGGGTGGTGGTTGTTGTTGTTGTTGTTGTTGTTGTTGGTGTCGTTGTGTGGTCGAGGCGAGACAAGCGATGAGATGACGGCCGGGCCGTGACGGTTTATCCTGCGCAGGTAGCGTTTGGGTTGATATCTGTGCGAGAGACACACAAAGATTGAGGAGTCCAGTCCTAGGGTACGTTGGTTTTAGCGACGATCCGGTCAAGAATCGTTTGGTGTTCGGTGTCTGAGTGCGAAGTAGAGACTGTGTGTCTGGTGACTCGGTCTGTGAGTCGGTGTAATGACTGTGAGTGGTACGGTGGTACCGCAGTTGAGATGATCCAGATGGGTATTGTCTGTGTTTTGTATGTATGTAAAAGGACGGCCGGTGCAGTACATATATCCAGCCGAGAAGGAACGTTCAACGTATCAAGTGATAAGAGCAAGAGAGAAATAACGAAATTGTGTGGGTTTTCCTGACAGCTACTTTACGGCATTGCAAAGTTAAGCCTTTTCTTTCGAGTTTGAGTTGAGGGAAAATGTTCGAGCCCGCGACCAGTCGTTTAGTATCTCAAGTACTCCGGAGAGACACGGTGAATCAAACGCGCAAGAAGTGAAAGACACACGTCAAAGGGAGCGATGATGTGTGGGAGAAGAGAAACGAAAGGGAGAGGAGAGATCCTTCTTCCTTGACCCGAAATGTGGTTGGCAGTGGAAAGGGTTGAAGAGGAAGGGAAAGGCGAGCGGAGGTGGCAGGGCGTGCGGAGGGAGCACCAGAGTAATAATCGATTGTTGCGGGTGCACTACGAGGCGAACGAGCGATCTAGAGACTAGGGTGCCTCTCCTCCTTCTCCTCTCTCTCTCGGCTGGTCTGGTCCAAATGGAACCCTTTCCTGTTCCTGGTAGCAATGGGCCACCACGGCCGGGTCCACGTCCTGCCCTCGTTGACGACCGGGGGCATGTCGCTCTTTGATTGCTCTATGGCCCGTTCTGGTTGGCTGCTTCCCATTTTTTCCTCGCTGCGACTGGAGCCAACCACTGGAGACTGGCACTTGGAAACTCGCGCCATCCTGGCCTTCTTTCCTTTTGGCTCACCCCCCTGTCTGCGGTGGAGCTTGGCAATCTAAACGGGTAAGGTTCCTGCTGCTCACAGTGTGTTTCTGGTAGGAGTTCGTCGACGCAGGTGCACCTGCTTTTCCCAGATGGTCCTCCTGTTTTCTTTTCTTTTTTTTTTACGCTAGGGTCCCACTTTGGCGGCCTGTGCTCCAATGACAGCTCGCCTTGTCGCGAACCCCCCACCCCCCCCCCCCCGGTCTTGCCCTCCGGACTCATGCAAGCCCTTTCACAGTGTTCTTGCCCTTTGCGACGTCCTCGTCCATCATTTCCCCTACCGGCTTTGGGCACTCAGGGCACTTTCTGCGCCTTTCCAGACCTCCGAGAAGAACGGGCGAGTGACAACCGCCGCGCACCCGCCAAGAAACATCTGGTCGCCGCACGACTCAAACTGCAAGTTGACGTGGGATGGATCGTCCAGCAAGACCAGCCCAAACCGCCATTCAACCCGTCGTGCCGCCACCAGGGGGGGATGGGGGATAGCGGATGCAGTGATCTGCCTTCTGGAAGAATGGCCAACATCGTCAGACCAACCCAACCGAGACCAGTCCAGCGTATCACCCGCTCCCTTTTTGACAAGTCACCACAATCGCTGCGCCGTCTCTTGCTACCTCGATTGGACCACCTTCTGCGACATATCTTCAGGACGACATGTCCGGATACACCACATCAGAGATACAGCACCTGTTCTTACACACTTACAGCGCACACATACCTACCTCGCCGCACCCACATGCGTCGGGCTGCGACCGCCATGTGTTCCCCGCCGTGTTGCCTCGTTTGACGTACAGCGAAGCGTGCGCTGACCTCCTGATTGTCTCACCGAAACGAACCAGAGTTTCTCTCAACATGTGTCGCAAACTCTGCACTGCGAAAGCCTCTAATCTCGTGGTCGCCAGACCATCATAAGCTCATATCCGAGTCGCCTTCCGATGCTACTATTAGGGCAACATTCGAAGAGGGACAGGTCCTCTTCACCGGCGACCGTCCACCGGAATCTCGACCAACAAAATGGTCCAATGGACTCCGACAGTCCCGACCCGCCTAACGAATCGCACCGCGCACATCCTTGAAGAAGATTGTGCGATTCGAAGATGGGCGAGCCGCGGGCCCGCGGCGAATCGTTACTTTTCCAGGTTTCTCCGGGAGGGGCCATCCTTGTGCGGGTACGGTACAGTGCGACGTGATCCGCGAAGACTGAGAATCCGGCATCAAAAAAGGGCTGGCTGGGTCCTGGGCTGGTGGGTTTCTGTCCCAAGAGTCAAGTGAAAACGCTCAAAAGCCGAAAGAGAGATCGTGCCCCCTGAAGTTTCAGCGTTTCGAACTGCGCCATCCCACCCTGGTGGCGCTGCGTGCCTTGCGTGCCTGCGCAAGCGGTACAGGGATCCATGTCGGCATCACCAGTCAGCGCCCGTTTCCCTGGCGCATCACCCAGGGGCATCGCTGGTGGTGGTGGGGAAACCAGCCGATCCAGTTTTTTTTTTTTTTTTTGGTTGATTCTTGGACGAGGCAAACGCTCTGATCCCGAGTAAAAAGTCATCGTGAGCGTGGAGAGGCATTTGTGAGTTGTCACGCCTCGTTGTGCTGCGCACCGGTTTGGCTCGAGACTCCAGCGAGATCTTAGAATTAGTGCTCGACGAACAGACCACACTCAACGAACAAAGCCAATATCCGGCCCAGGCTCTTATGTTAGATCTAATAATGATCCACCAACTTCTTCTTCATCAAGTTCGCATGATTCTGCCAGGCCGCTGCCGCTCCCCCCTCCTCGAATTGTCAATGCTTAATTAGGCCATCCTTCGACAACTCAGGATGCTTCTGGTGCCTTTGTTGCCACCCATATTCAGTCACATAGGGGTAATTACACTTTCTCACATAAGTTTAACCCACATTATATGCTCTGCTATATATAATTTACTTTTTAGGTACCTAGAAAGCTACTACTACCTTCTACTCTTCTACATTCATGAAAAGTATTATTAACCTCAATAGCCTCATAGCAGAAGAACCTGAGGAGTCGATATGTGAGGTATATAACGGCGAAGTTGATCCAGCAATCTGCTGTAGATCAATTTCGATTCAGCAACACTCAGGATGCTGTTCTCGTCAGTTTGTTCGCATGGTGTTCAACACCGCACGAGCCGCGCAGTCGTGGTTTCACATGACAGCTTTTACAGCTCACGTATATCCTCCTAACGAACCACTCCTCACTAACTGCTCTCCCGGTTTGAGCTGATCGTTTGGCAGCCTTGGTTTGCATTCTTGATGAAACCGGTGTGATCTATGCTTAACACTGTTCAGACGACGGCATTTGACTCTGGACGATCTGAGACTAACTCCAACCCGCTTCTAAAGCTGCTCTCCACTATCGAAATATCTAGACCGTTTTAAACTCCCCCTCGCCCCGAATGGTGCCGTTCCAATGGTTGTCATCGTCAAATTTGCTGTTTTCGACCTGCCACTGCCTAACGTGACGCGAGAAATGTACCCATGCTTGCTTCATCGGTCCATTTGGCCGAGTCGCCAAAGAAATTCTCCTGGCTATCTCCCGCGAAACTGTAACAGTAAGCAGCCAGCATGTGAAGGCCCCGCTGCATCCTCTTTCTGTGCCCACTCTAGTACTCATCCTCGTCCATGGACTCGCCATTTTTCTCCCCCTCTTCATCATCGCCCTCGTCTTCGCTAGAGCTGCTGTCGTCGTCGGCGACGCCAACGATCCTGTCCTCGTCGAAACCCTCCGCCTTTTGAGGAACACGCTCGGCAAAGGCGTGGCGCACGGCGGCGTTTGTGCTGGTGTCCCAGACGTGCATGGTACCGCGGCTGCCGGCGACGGCCAGTCTGAAAGCCACCTCGGGATCCGGTGCGAACTGAGTCGAGAAGACCTTGCCAACGTCCAGGTTGCGGGAAACGACCATGGAAGGACCGGTGGGTTGGATGTTCCATAGCTTCACCGTCTTGTCGGTCGAACCCGTGGCCATGAATCCGGGCAGCACGGGGTTGATGTCGAAGGAAGAGACTGACTCGTCATGCGCCTGCAGCGTCCAGACGGCCTTGGTCGCCTCGGGCGTCGAGGGCGCGTTGCGGACGTCGTGGTAGTGGATGACGCCGTTCTCCGTAGAAATGTAGAAGAAGTTCTGGTTGTGAGGGTCCCACCGGACGTTCTCAACGTCGCTCTCGACGCCCCATCTGGGCGCCTTGGCCTCTGGGGCTCTCATGTCGGAGGCGACGACCGTCCTATCGTAGCTTCCACTCAGGAGGACGGTGGACTCGGCCGAGTGCCACGCCAGAGAGCACACCTTGTCCGTGTGGTAGGTGTACGACTTGGCGCACTTGGCCGTGTACAGGTCCCAAAGCTTGACCGTCTTGTCCGCCGAGGCGGAAGCCAGCAGATTCCTGTGCTTCCTGTTGGCGGCGAGGGCCAGGACGGCGTCGACGTGGTACTCGTCGTTGGCCTTGGCCTTCTTCTTCTTCTTTTTCTTCTTCTCCTCGGAACCCTCGCCCGCCTGGCCCAGGATGGCGTTGGGGTACATGCAGTCCACTGTGTCCAGGTCCCAGACCTCGATGTCCGGGTCCATGGTGCCGACGGCGACGAAGTTGGCCGTCGAGTCCTTATCGACGCCGGCCTTTTGCACGGGAATGTCGAGCCACTCGACGCAGAGGGGTATCGCGGGCAGCATGATGTCGTGGTGGACGTACAGGTTGTCCGCGGCGTCCTCGTACACGTAGACCTCGAGGTGCGCCATCTCGTCCTCGACCTTGGCCGCGAGCAGCAGGTTGTCCGTCGCGAGGATCTGCAGGTCCTCGCGGTCCTCGTCCTCGTCGTCCTCGCCCCCGTTCAGCGTGATGTACGGGTCCTCCTTGTTCGACTCGTAGTACGCCAGCGACTTGACGTTGCCGAACATGGCCATGCCCTCGCCCTGGCCGACCTTGTCCTCGTCGTCGTCCCCATCCGTGTCGTCGTAGTGTTCCAGGTCGTACTCCTTGAGGTCCTCGTCGTCGATGTTGATCCTGTAGCGTCCGGAGGTTAGTTAGTTGATCCCAGAGCGCTCATGCGACGAGACGCGGGCAGTGAGAGGAGACGAACTTTTCGGTTTTTGAGCTGGGAGCCGTGTCCATGTTGGACGCCGCCGCCGCAGCAGAACCTTCCTCATCTTGCGCCTCCTTCAGGTCCTCCTCGGCATCGTCCAGTTGCAGCTTGGCGAGCTCCGCTATGCGCTCGAATTCGGCCTCGTCGAATGTGTACTTGGAGGGGAAGGGTGCCGCGAAGCCTCGGGGCACCCAGGCGGATGTTGTGATCATGGACATCTTGGAAGGATGGTCCTGTGATCGGGTATATGGTATGCGCGCTTGAAATGCGCCCAAAAAGAAATTGGAATTGACCGGTGAAAAACAAGAGAGAGAGAGAGACAGAAATCAAGTCGGGGTCGGTCTGCAGGGTAATTCTCCACGGTCCAACCGTGAGCGCGCAAAAAAAAATTCGGCCCTGTTGGTGGGGTTTATCTTATCTCCCTATCGATTAGAAAGAACGGAAACCTGGAACCTTGGAAATGGGTCTTGAATTCCTCATACCTGCACAGGTTTGGGATATCCTCTTGCGTCATTAGCCTTATGGCAGGTTTTGGCCTATTCCAAAAAGCTTCGCGATTTAGTTCAGTACATCATGTTTAGTCTTTCACAATTAAGTATAAGCGACCTTTTCGCCTGAACAGATTGTACAGCGCATTAACTAAAGATGGGAGGCATCTTATTCAAGCCTCTCAGTATCTTATTGTATTTCCCTCACAATACCCGATAAAATGAACATAATCACCGTCAGGATCGTCTTTGAATGCACTTTCCTTAGGCTCAATAGCTGCACTGTTGCGGATGATCGCGTTGGTGACGATTTCTGCTTTACCCGACACAAGCATGTCTTTCACATAGTTGCATATTATGTATAGACCCACTTCGTTGCCTTCTCGAGCTTTGTTTACTTCACTTGCCATTTGGATCACCCACTAGCAAGGTTCACTCGTAGCTGTCTGCGAGCTTATCAGGGATACTACTACGTTCCTCATTTGCTTAGAATGTCTGCTCTTATGTCGTGATAACGTGCATTCAAAGAGCCCAAAGCAGACAGACCAAGCGGCTGCGGCGCACCACCTGGACGGCCTCACAGCGAAATCGGGCGAAACCATCGACGAGGACGGCAACGAAGTGAAGGGACCCAAAGAGCCCCGAACAAGACCACATAGCGAGCGCAACAGGATTCAAGATGAAAATGTACGACAACAGAGACGGCTCGACGGCGCCCACCTTCAAGCGGCGGAGGTTAGATGGCGGAAGGTTCGACTCCGGGCGCTCGACGCCGCGCGACTCCCGGTCCGCCGCCACGCCGATCAGAGACGATGTGCCCGCGCCGACAGACGAAGACTCGAAAGCGCTGGACCGCGACTGGTACATGGGCGATGAATTCGGCGGGCACGTGTTCGGAGATGACACGCACAACCCTTTCGCGGACTACTCGGCGTGGGAGGCGAACAAGCAGGAAGAGATCAAGGCGGAGAAGATGACGAGCAGGTTCGACGCGCGGAGGGAACAAAGGAACCGAGAGAACGACGCGTGGGAGACGAACCGGATGCTGGTGTCTGGAGTGGCGCAGAGGAGGGACATGGGCGCCGATTTCGACGACGAGGAGGCTACGCGCGTGCATCTTCTGGTTCACGACTTGCGGCCCCCCTTTCTCGACGGTCGCACGATCTTCACGAAGCAGCTGGAGCCGGTTCCCGCGGTGCGCGATTACCAGAGCGACATGGCCGTCTTCAGTCGGAAGGGTAGCAAGGTTGTCAGGGAGGCGCGACAACAGCGCGAACGCCAGCGGCAAGCTCAAGAAGCCACCAGCATGGCCGGCACTGCTCTGGGCAACCTCATGGGCGTCAAAGAGGATGATGGGGACAGTGCGCTTCCGGTTGCGTCAGAGGAAATCTCCAAGAAAGGGGGCGACGACAAGGCCGATGGCAAGACGGAGGAACCCAGCAACAGCAACAAGTTCAGCGACCACATGAAGAAGGACGAGGGCGGCGGCAGCGACTTCAGCAGGAGCAAGACGCTGCGCGAACAGAGGCAGTATTTGCCCGCGTTCGCCGTCCGCGAGGACCTGATGCGCGTCATTCGAGAAAACCAAGTCATCATCGTGGTCGGTGAGACGGGATCTGGAAAGACGACGCAGTTGACGCAGTTCCTGTACGAAGACGGCTTCGGAAAGTCGGGCATGATCGGCTGTACGCAGCCGAGGCGTGTCGCTGCGATGAGCGTCGCAAAGCGTGTCGCTGAAGAGATGGAGGTCAAGCTAGGCAGCACCGTGGGCTACGCGATCCGTTTCGAGGATTGCACCAGCAAGGACACGGTCATCAAGTACATGACTGACGGTGTCCTCCTGCGTGAGTCTCTCAACGAGCCCGATCTGGATAGGTACTCGTGCGTCATCATGGACGAGGCACACGAGAGAGCCCTGAACACAGATATCCTGATGGGTCTGTTCAAGAAGATCCTCCAGAGACGGAGAGATCTGAAGCTGATTGTGACTTCTGCGACGATGAATGCGAAACGTTTCTCGGATTTCTATGGTGGAGCCCCTGAGTTCACCATTCCCGGACGAACTTTCCCCGTCGATGTCATGTTTCACAGATCACCTGTCGAAGACTACGTCGATCAGGCTGTTCAGCAGGTCCTCGCCATCCACGTGTCCATGGACCAAGGAGACATTCTCGTGTTCATGACGGGCCAGGAGGATATCGAGGTCACCTGCGAGCTCGTCCAAAGACGGCTGGACGCGCTCAATGACCCCCCCAAGCTCAGCATCTTGCCTATCTACAGTCAGATGCCTGCAGACTTACAAGCCAAGATCTTCGACAGGGCGGCGCCAGGCGTGCGCAAGTGCATTGTGGCTACCAACATTGCCGAAACGAGTTTGACGGTCGACGGTATCAAGTACGTGGTGGACGCGGGTTACAGCAAAATGAAGGTGTACAACCCCAAGATGGGTATGGATACCCTTCAAATCACGCCGATCTCGCAGGCCAACGCCTCGCAGAGATCGGGACGTGCAGGAAGAACAGGTCCCGGCAAGGCCTTCCGCCTGTTCACCGAGAAGGCCTTCAAGGAGGAGCTTTATATCCAAACCATTCCCGAAATCCAGCGGACGAATCTCAGCAACACGGTGCTCATGTTGAAGTCGCTTGGCGTCAAGGATCTGCTTGACTTCGACTTCATGGACCCGCCGCCCCAAGACACCATCACGACGTCCATGTTCGACCTCTGGGCTCTGGGTGCGCTGGACAACCTGGGCGAGCTCACGCCGCTGGGCCGCAAGATGAGCGCGTTCCCCATGGACCCCTCGCTCTCGAAGCTGCTCATCACCGCGGAGGAATACGGCTGCAGCGAGGAGATGATCACCATTGTCTCCATGCTCTCGGTGCCAAACGTATTTTACCGCCCCAAGGAGCGCCAAGAAGAAGCAGACGCGCAGCGCGAGAAGTTCTGGGTGCACGAGTCGGACCATCTGACTTACCTGCAGGTGTACTCGGCGTGGAGGTCCAACGGCTGCTCGGACGGGTGGTGCATCAAGCACTTCCTGCACCCAAAGTCGCTCCGGCGCGCCAAGGAGATCCGCGACCAGCTGCTCGACATCATGACGATGCAGAAGATGCAGATGCTCAGCTGCGGCATGGACTGGGACGTCATCCGCAAGTGCATCTGCAGCGGGTACTACCACCAGGCCGCGAAGTACAAGGGCTCCGGGGAGTACATCAACCTCCGCACCAATCTCGGCGTTCAGCTGCACCCGACCTCGGCGCTGTACGCCGGCCACCCACCGGACTACGTCGTCTATCACGAGCTCATCCTCACCTCAAAGGTCTACGTGTCGACCGTCACCGCCGTGGACCCCCACTGGCTGGCCGACCTGGGCGGCGTCTTCTACTCGGTCAAGGAGAAGGGGTACTCCGTGCGCGACAAACGCATCACGGAGACGGAGTTCAATCGCAAGATGGAGATCGAGGCGAAGATGGCGGAGGACAAGAAGAGGGAGGAGCAGAGGCTGGAGGCTGAGGCGGAGAGGTCGGCGAAGAGGAAGACTGGGGCTGCGAGCGCGGCGTCGAGTGGGAAGAAGATTGTTACTCATGGGGCTGTGAGGAAGCCTGTGATTAAGCGCAGGGGGAGGGGAGTCTAAATTACAGAATCAAGAATCGAACTAATACGCAATTTAGAAGTCCCACAGTGACAGTCGTGACTATCGATCCTCGATACAGTTGGGTTGGTTACCCTCCCTTCATCACATGTCAACCTGTCCTGTTACTTTACGATGCTCACCCATTGCAACGGAATTTGGAGTCAATGTGCACCTCGACATGCTGTTGGATCGGACGATAGCTATTGGTAACTTCTCCGACATTTGCGCATATTTTGACGTGATTCGACCAGGTATTTCAACGTTCAAGATTTCTTGTTTAGTTTCCCATCCCGGGTCGGGCGAGTGAGAGTTATATGCCTGTGTAGTTCCCTATCCTGTTCTGTGAAAGCCATTTTCCAGCCTGCCACACTCCACAAGAATGACCTAAACCGAAGTGATGGAAACCTGTTTGACCTGGTCAGTCAATGATTCGACACGACGGTGCGAAGAAAGGCGGTAAGTGAAGGTGTCGATTCAGAATTTTCAGTGTGAATAAAAAATCATGTAAATAGATATCAATGCTGTGGAAAAGTTTCCAATTTCATCCTTTGGACGGTTGATGATGGTTGAGAGAGAATGACCAAAAACGTTGACGTACCTTTGCGGTCTCGGGATCGGACGACCTCAAACGAAGAAATTCTTCGCCCTGAATTGAAGGCAGACGCTCAAGTTCTCGAGGCGCGTCCGATCCAGCAAATGTTGCCGACTTAATTTTGTTGAGGTGGATGGCAAATGTGCCCTATGGAAATCTCTGCGGCGGAAGGAAATTTATTCGGCAGGTGAAGTGGGGATTAGCACTTATTATGTAAGCGAAGTCGTTCGCGTGCACGTCCCTTGTCAAGCGACAGCGAGAGGCAGCTCTCACCCTGTTGTGCTTCGCCCATAAAACAACTGACTCCCAACCTAGTGGCCTATGAGCGAACCATAGGGGCTGGAGATACCCGTCCCAGTCGTCAACTTGACTTCTACATACTTAGTATCGTAGTATGAATTTATTCCAGAGGCTAACGCAGACTCCGTCAGTTGTCAGGACCGATGATTCAATAAGACAAGACACACAGCACACGCTCATTTCTACCTCCTTCTCTAAATCTCCAGCCGTTATTCTATTGCCTCCTTCAGATAATACGTCGGACAACACCCACTTCAACATTAGGTCCCTCAGAGGTCTTCGCTCATGAAATCCTGTCTGGAAGATGACGCAGTAGCCCCAGCATTTCCGGACATCACTGACTCCTCTCGACTGTACAGCTTCTTGAGCAACAATAAAAAAGGTGTCTTCATCCTGAAGAGGGTTCGGCTCGCGGTAAACAGGCGTAAGAATGCCCCAGAGGCTTGAAATTGCTACGCCTTGGTACTATTCTTTCGGCAATGTGCACTCTTTGATAATTGTTAAGTGAGTCCATACTCTCATATACATGGCGCTAGGTGACGTACAACTCAACCCGTTAGCTCTGCTTTCCTGTGAGAAGCAAAGGTCATGGTGGAATGTCGATGAGTCTTTAACCTTTACGGTGACAACGTAGATGAGCCCTGGATCAAGGTCAATGCTAGAGAGCGAAATTAATTGGCAATCGTCTTCAAATGCCGTACAACCGAGGCGTATTAGCTGATGTAGATCAACCCAGCTCAACACACCCTCAGTCACAATCCAACTCCATCCTCATAATAAAAAGAGCCAAAGCGCTATACGAGGCCCCCGACGAACCCAATTTCAAGTCGAGGAAGAGGCAACGTGTCCTCGAACGCATAAGGTTTCTTGGGTAACTTGATGCTTTGGATTCTGAGAATGCTCATCATGCTTCAAAAGTACTCCTCAGCAATTGACACAGCGCCTTTGAGACAACAACAATCAATGAGTGAGGTGAAGAAGTCTCAGCGGGCAGAGACGGTTATCTTCGACTAGCCAACTCCCCCAAAAGACAAGAACAGTACTGCTTCACGGTACAATGGCTGACAATGGGCACCAGCCTCAGCAGCAAAGCCACTTTCTGACACTTGGATGTCTTACAACACCAAATGGCTGAGCAGCCATCGGCTCACCCACGCAAGTCTCGAATCAATCCCACAAAAGATAAGCCTTCAACTGTCATCAATAGCCAAGTCTGACCCAATCACAATTACTTGATACCTCCCATACCCACCCTAGAACTCGCAACCCTCCGATCGCCAAGCGATCGCCTAGCCCATCCCCTTTTTGGTTCCCGCCAACGCAAAGACCGTCCGATGAGAACCCCGTCACGTTTTACAAAAGTGTCACAAATTTTCATTGCCCCTCCATCGTCACCCAACGTGTCACAAACCTTCCTTCTCACATCTCTCAGCACAAGGCCGTTTCCTTGTTTGTACTGGCTATGTCCGAGCGTCTCCTGCCGTAAGCCAGAGTCGCAGTACGAGCTCTCACACAGAATTGCAAGACAAACCAAGGACGCGTTCTGGGCACGTCTCACCTGAATCTTCCCGCAGATATCGAAATTTGCACGCACGGAAACGAATTTTGACCGAGAACACCAAGTAATTCGCAAGAGCCATTCGCCCTCCAACATCAAGACTGTCTAAGTATACTGATGATGGCATCGCTAGGTACATGTAAATGTCGGTAGTAATGGTATATATCCACATGGGTGCGGGGATGACGCAGAATATTATCGTCATCCTCCGATGCAAAACTCCTCCTCTCACGCTCTCATAAAAGTCATCCCCTGACCTGGCTCCTCCTTCCTCATCCCCTTGGCGTATTCGGTGCCGCTACTTGCATCTCCAGATCCGCTTACTGCTTGGCCCTGGCGTCCGGCGCACCCGCAAAATGCATCCCAGTGCATTAGATTCCAAAGAAGTGGAATCCGCAGCTTTCTATCCATCCATCAGTCAGATGAGCAGAGGTATATGCCGAACAAGTCGTTGGCAATGATATTTTTGACAGATAATATGTTGCAAGAGGGAAATGAAATAAAGTTGTGGCCTTGTGCCGAGGCGTTGTTCAGAAATTTTCCTTGCCCCAGACGAAAGAGAACCTGTCATCATTAGTGAGGGAAGCATATCTGGGAACAAGAATTTACTCACCCAGGTTCACTATACTTATTGCAGTAGATATGCAGCGAGCTACCCAATCCCTTAGGACCGCAGAAGAACACACCAGCTTCAGCTGGAGCGTGCAACTTGCGAATACCTCTGAAGATCATGTCCCAGTTAGGTCTGCCGAAGTTGGTAGGAGAGCGCAGACCAGTAATGGTATCCTTGTCGGCGTTTGCATCGTTGATCATGATGTTCGTTGCGTCGTCCGCCTTGATCTTCGCCGTCAGGTAGGTGTGAATTTCAATGCGGTTGTCGACATCCTGAGCCTCAATGGCCAGAAGCAGGGAGCGGAACCACTCGAAAGAGCCGAAATCTCTGCAAATCCAGAAGAAGTAGACTTTGCTGAGGCGCGTCTTCTTCTGAGGATAGTTCATGCGGTACCAAATGGACTTGAGGATGGAAGCGAATGGAGTGACGCCAATACCAGCACCGCAGAGGACAGAGATCTCGTACTTGAAGACGTCCTCGGAGGCCGAGCCAAAAGGTCCGTCGACGTAGACGCGGGGAAGCACACGGCGAAGGGCAGGGTCAACCTCGCTCGAGTCACTGTTGACGCCCACGACCTTAGAGGAGTCATCCTTCTTGCGATCCCATTCGCAACCGAGAGCGGTCGAGACAGCGCGGGTGAAGTCACCAACCACACGCATGTGAATGGAGATATAGTCCTCCTCAGGAGCGCTGGTTAACGTAAATGGGTGGTATTGCCACAGAGAAACAGCTGGGCAGCAGAAGAAAATGTACTGTCCTGCTCTGGTCTTGGTGTGCTCCTTCTTGATCTGAATCTCGCAAACGTTGCTAGGATGCTGGATGACCTTGGACACATAGGTCTTGTGGCGTCCACGCACCTCACGAGCGATACGCTCAGCAAGGTACACAAAACCGCCGTACATCCAGTACTGCCAGAAAACGCCAATGGCGGAGGTGCCAATGCTGACGCAGAATGGTGCAAAGTCGGGTTGAATCATGCAGAAAGCACCATGGAAGGACCAGAAGAAGAAGAAAATGATGAACATGTGGTGAGTGTACCAGAACCGCTCATAGTTGGCACGTCTCGGCTTCTCGACGGAGGTGAAGACCATGCCCATGAGCGCAATAAGCATGACATAACCAGTCCAGCCAGGGCCGGAAACGAAGTTGGCCAAAAGCCATCCGTAGATGCCAAGGTTGTTTTTGGCCGCGATCTGGGCGAAGTTATTCCAGTGGGCAATGGTGTGAACCCAAGAGAAGAAAACGATGGACCATGCGGTGGTGATGTGGAAGGTAATGTTCTTGTCAAACTGGATGATTCCGTTGAGCGGAGTCTGACGAGCCAAAGAGATGAGAGTGCGGCACACAGGGAACAGAACCAGAGCCACGTCGACGTGGAGAACCAATGCTGCAGATCGAGCAATGACGAAGGTCGGGCCGAAGGTATCGCGGGATATTTGTAGGTTGTCCTTCAGAGCGTAGTGAACCGTGGCGAAGGCGAAGATGAGAGCGTGGAGAACCAAAAAAACAAAGACAAAGCTATGCATTGTTAGCGCATGTTCGATAGAACAGGAGGTCTATAGGCGTACACTCGGCGGTATCCTTCGTTAATCATCCACCGATCGAACCGCTCTCTCATTGTCAAATCCTTCTGCTTCTCCTGTGTCATCTCTCCGGAGAGCAACATGCGAGTAAGAGGAGTCCATCTTGAGCGCTCCGAAGGCTTCTCGGATACCTGGTTGTAGTAATCCATCGTGGTCGAGTGGTCTGGCTATCGTAAGCCAGGCGGATGAGTGGATTGTTATGTTTTCGAAGTTCCTCCGGTCCGAATTATCCCAGTGGGTGGTCTTCTTCTTGACTCTTTCTCGGATCCCCAAGCTACGATTCCTTCACCTATTCCGTCCTTGGTCAGGTAGTGACAATCGGCGGGTAGATGTCAGGCGCGATGTGAGTGCTCGCTGATATATTTGGTCGAGAGCGGTGGATTCAGAGCCTGCTGAAAGGGCAGAGAAATAATACATCTAAATGAAAGTATACGAAGCGAAGCGCGCGAACCCAGAAAAGAGCGGAAAGTAGAGCCTGCAATCCAGGAATTATTGGGTCAGCGAATAGGCGGCTTCACGCACCAAGCGACAAGAGGAGGGAAGGTGGCCGGCGGAGTGGAAAGGGGAACGAGCTGGAATGTGTGATGACAGGAGGTGTCGGAGGGGAAAAAGGATGGTAGGATCTGGCGTGGGAAAGAGAGTTCTTGGAGGAAGCGAGACGAGAGTCCGAGGTATGGCGCAGGGGAGTGCGGGAATCATTAAGCGGTTTCTCGACACTGAGGGAGCGGTCGAACGAAGGTATCGCCAAGCCAGACAAGAAAAAGGGCTTTTGCAAGACTCACCTGCACACAATGCCTGCACTCGGCGGCTAGTTCTTGGAAATCGCAGTTGAGGAAGTTGTAGATTGTTCTCCCTACGTGCAGTAGTAGAAAAGGTGTGCGAGATGAGAAAAGGAAGAGGGGAGAAGAGGGTCAAAGAAGCGTCCGGGAGATGGGCGATCACAGGAAAGATGAGGAGCGTGTGAAGTGTGAGAGGTGTGAGAGAGGAAGGGGTGCAGGGTGTAGAGAGCCGGGGTGGAGGGGAGGGGTGGTCGGAGATTATCAGGGAAGTCTAGCGTCAGGGCAGTTGCCGGTCTAGTCCAGGCGAATTGTTAGGACTGGTCTTTCAACCCTCGCTCGAGTTTGTGGCCACATCAACAGAAACACTAACAGCCACGGCGACAGCACTCGAATCACAGGTCACTTGTACAAGAGGATCGTAGTCGGGAGCAGAGCAGTGACAAGCCGAGAAGACAAGAAGTCCGCGACATTATGCCTGAGGTGCAAGGTGCGGTGGCTGGGCTGCCGAGCATCGCTAGGCTATTCAGACAGGCCTACCGCAGTGCCGCAGTGGCTCTCAGGTGGCAGGCGGCCACACGAGGTACATGGGACAGGGACGTGGGCTCAAAATGGACGGGGGGTGGGAAAGGGGGTTCGGCAAGAGGCGTGTGAGCGAATGAATGGGTGAATGGTTAAATGATGGATGGGCGCGGAGAAGGACGAACGACGAAGACGAACCCCGAATACTACGTAACGGTCCTAATTGCGGTCGGCCTAAGCAGAGAACAAACTCTTAGCACGCTGCAGTATCAGAGGTCAGCTCGATGGGTGCCAGGTGCCTGGATTCTGATGCAGCGCAACAGCCGAGATGGGCAACTGGCTGACTGACTGACTGTTGGTTGCCATCACTCGGCCGGCGGGAGGGACTGCGAGGCTAGCCACGAGACATGCCATACTTTAGAAGGAACAAAAAAAGGTAGAAAAAAAAAACCGTCTGAGCATGGCACCAGAGCAGGGATGCCAAGCACCAAAGCCTCAGGGGCCAGCCCGGATTACGGTCCGCTTTTCACGTACATATACAATTATGGGTCTCAAGCCATCTTCAGCAATTCCACAAGGGAGCGGAGCATTGCGAACTGAGATGGTGCAAGTGAACCCCCCTCTTCCTTCTCTCCTTGTGAAGAAGTTCCAACGGCGTCACTCAGCTTTTCCTCAGCTTTGAATGGCCGCATTTGTCCGTCTTGCCAAGATCAGAGAAGAATTAAACACTCCTGGCTACTTATGACCTCGCCGTTAGCTCAGGTGAACGACGACTCAACGCAGCAAGTGGGCAGGTCATGGGGAGATTCGGGGCGTCGATGGGCCCAACTCCCGGCCAGAAACACCGTAATGGCCGAACCCAGTCACCGGAACGAAGCCCACTGGAGATCTCCGTCGTCTCTCGAATCTTGGCTTTTCTCTGGCCTCTTTCTCACATCCCTGGACCGGCACCTTAAACAGGCATCCCACAGGTAGATGTCATGTCATGACCCCCGTCCCACCATATGCTGCGCTCCTTTGGTGGGCCTGCTTCCCGTTCCTGGGACACACGGCCGTTGGGCCGGCCTGGACAGCACCGCGCCCCCACAAGCTAATATTGAGAGAAGCCTCAGCCCACGTCCAATCATGGTCATTGTCCGCCTTCAAGAAGCCCATATCCAGTGCTGAAAGCGCCTATGACGGCAGTCTTCGCCGCAACAGCTAATTAATCGTCACGAAAGCCTCGACTCTATCTCAACCACGGAACATACCGAACAATATCCTTCATCATCACGGTTTTTGGTGTCCATGTCATCTCCTCGGATACTTTGGTCTAAGCAGAGAAGAGCATTGATCAATGGTATCGCTGGTCAAATTCCAACGTCTGGCCTTTTGGCTTCATCACCATCGCCTCCGCGGCGTCGCCTTGCCGGTGTTTGGGCCACGTTTGGAACAAGGCTGCTCTCCCGCATAGAATGTGGGTAACGAGGCCATAATCCCTTTGCCCTACAACCTCCAAACCGCCCAGTTGCACCTCGAGACACCAGAAGACTGAGCCAACTACCAGCAAACGGCCAGTGAGCTACGAGAAGTGCGCGTCCACGAAGCCCAGAACAGGACAGGGTTAGGATTCAGATTGCGATACGCAGATTGCGATACGCAGATTGCGATACGTACCCTTGGCAGCGGTTCATTCTGTGTCGGCCCATTGGCCATAATCGTGTTCGATATGCGCAAAGAGGGGCGTGCGTCTGGATTCGTCGCTTGAGCCCATTGTCACAGCTTGTTTCGCCAGGGGTGCTCTGACACAACTCGAGATTCGCATTTCACAAAAAAGGTGTGGGCAGTCTACTGTGTGCCATCACTCGCCACCAAGTCTTTTATGTGGCTGTTACTGACATTTGCCAGATTGCTCTGCTGCGCATCTTCCAATGCTGCTTAGCGGTCTGGGCTGGGAATGCCTTCATTGGGCGTCGTCTGTTTCACAAACTACCATCCTCCACAACACACACCACCCCGTTTCCACGATTCACTCCTCCCTTTGCCGCCCTCCCGTCCGCCCTCCAGTCCGCCCTCCAACTGCCGCCGGAATTGTTTAGCACCCTCATTGGCTGAGAATCCTAGCCTCGAAACGACCCTGAATACCTTGTTACGCAACCAGATAGATACCCTTCACTGATGGCGGCTGATTGCCAAACCACTGGTTCTGCCTCCCGTCCCATTCTCACAGACGTGATTCCCCGTCTACCAACTTAGCACCCTGGCGGAGATCATTCACTTGCACACAGCTTGACCCGGTAGCAAGACGCAAGAATCAGTTCATATCTGAAGCTGCCTTGCCCCTTCTTTCCAGCTGCCGGCGCGGATCGTCCACGTTAACCTGAAATTCATCGTGGTTCGCTCACCACCACTGTCCATATGTAGATTCGGCCATTACGTCTCCATAGCTCGAAACTGTCGAGACACCTCCTTGATAAAGGGGTCGACGACAAGCTTGTTGATCACTCCTGCCGACAAGATCGCCTGGACTCGTGTGAAAGGCCGAAGGTAGCAATTTGCTCGGGCGCCTCAATACGTCGGTTGAGGTCAGGATCATCTGCAATTCAAAGAAGCAGTCGCTGTTATCCTCCACCCATCACAGCAAAACTTCGCCCAGATTCTCCGTATCCGCTCAGCCACGTGTAAGCGTCCGGCCCGCCCTTTGAGCATAACTGCAAGTCATTACGAACTTCGGGAAGATCACCCACTAAACAGACTCGCCATCCCTCAGCCTCAGCATCAGCAATCAGTCTGACACAGACTTCAGTATGCTTGAGCCACGGGAACTTTGTTAAATTCAATTGCCGCACTCGACAAGCTGGAAGCAGCAACCTTAGCAACCTTATCTCTACAACTCGTTCGTCGTCTTCATCTCGACTCTTCAATCAGCTCTGCCGTCACCCGAACGCTCCACGCAACTGAAGCATTGTAACCATAACCCCTGCCTCGTCTTATCCATCAAGCGGCCCACCCTCAAAACATCACCGCTCAACTTCGATACTCCAAGGCTCCAACGTCTGCTCGCACGGCAAAATTAGCCGGATCACGGTCTTTTCCAAACGGGCCTCTCTACTCTCCCGGGGACGACTGCTCACGACATCTCATTCAGCATGAAATCCAGCCTACGAAAAACGAAGCATGGTCCTGTTTGCCCACCTTTCAAACACGCCGCGACTCCCCTTCTTCTCCCGCCGGAGAGAGGGCACAGAATTCCGTCTCATTGCCGGCAACGTGCGTCTTCTCGCATCCACCGGGCATTCGAGTAACCTCTCCAACCTTCCCAAACAAACCACGTGCCGCGCAGAGCCTCACGTTCCGCTGCAGCGACGTTCACCAATTACCTTACGCCTGTGGTGTGGACACCCATCTCATCTCCTGCGTCCTATTCCCCTTCCCGGCTACTACAGACTCTTCTGGTGCCTTTTTTTGCCACCCACTACAGACTCTTTTTTCTTTTCTTTTCTGAACATGGCGCCCTCTCGTCCAGCCCGTAGCTCGTGTCCCCTCACACGTTTCGTTTGACCTGATCTCTGGACCTCCATTCACAGCGGTGATCCAAGCCCACCGGCAAGCCCGTCTCTATGTCATTGTAGACATCCCTCGGACCAGCTTAGGGCCACAAAGAGGCCACGCTCGCAGAACAACCGGGCGGTTGAAGGACCCTCCATGTTCAGAGGCCACCCGCGATGCGAACTGAAGTCTGCTGGATATCGATCCCCCGATCCTTGAAGTCCATCTCCCGCATCGCTCTGTTCACTGACACAGTCTACAGTATCTGTCCCTGACTGGCGCTGCTCCGTGCAGCACTGCTCCGCTTTGATGCTTTCCTTAAACCCGCCGGCAACGTCTCCGGATCGTCCATCTGCTCTCGGAGCCGGAGCCCGGAGGCGCATGGAACCGGGCCACGAGATCCGGGGCTCCTGGGTGTCCAGGCTACCCATGTGTTGAGCTCGTACCTGAGGGCATGAGAGAGGAGCCGGTTCTGGGGCCTTGGGCTTAGCACCACGATCGTCGCCGCCGGAACCAGGCCTCTGGAACCAGGTCATGACCAAGAGAACAAAAGAGAAAAAACCAAGCGGCGGCTGGCCGGCCAATGGTAGTGTCCGTGTCACACTACATAAGCAATTCTCTAAATGCTGTCTGGAGCTCGAGTCCCGGATCTGAGGCGCTGGGTAGCCTAACTATAGGTACCTTAGCTGATGGTAGCCTACATCACGTTCCATTCGTATGGGCAAATATTTTGCCTGAATTGACTAACGCGTATCCTGTCTCACTCTGCTATGTCTGTCATCTCCACGCACAGGATGCCGAGGCGCGTCTTTCGCGGTTGACAGCGCTGAAGAGTCGGCGTGCGCGGTACAAGAAGACCGATTCGTCACTTGGGGAGCACCAGAGAAGCATGAAATTCTTTTGGACAGTCTTCGGGCGAATAAAGACACGCTATCGCAAACCTACATGCTGTACTAGCTCCCCAGCCTGCAAGAGTCACCCAAAATTACATCTCATATCCTATAGAGAACACATGACTGTCACTGTGAACTGGATCACGAACAACAATGCACTTATGTAAAGCGATGCCTGCCGGCCGTCTCTTCTCGTTGTCAAGCCAAACGCACGCACCAATGCAGTAGAAAACATGAAGCCTTTGCCATATGATAAACCCGTACGCGGTACCTGTGCTGCTAACTCTGATCGGTCTTGTCTTCTATCCACACCGCTCCTCGTAACCTCTCTCGGAGAACAAGCCTCTACTGCCGTGCTCGTCAAACGACGGAAAAGCAGCAGAATCGCCGTCTTTATGCTGGTCACGAAACCGTAACGCAGAGCAATGACCTTGACCTAATCGTACGCCAGCTGTCGAGAAGAGAGAGGAAAGCCGTCGCCCTGCATACTCGTCCAACCCCAAAACCTCTACCGCACGTCTAGATGGCGTACTTGCGAGTCCACTCGCGGGCGGTGGCCTCGTATCTAGCACGGTCGGTCTTGTAGACGTGTGCAATCTCGGGGACGAGCGGGTCGTCGGGGTTAGGGTCCGTCAGCATGGAGCAGATGGAGAGCAGGACTAGGCACGTTCAGCAATTGTCGCATGGAGCGCAGGTGAAAAACATACCCTTGGAGATGGTCAAAGCCGGGCTCCATTGGTCACGGAGAATATCTAAGCAGATGCTGCCGTTGGAGTTGATGTTGGGGTGGTAGATACGGGTGGTAAAGTTGACCTTGGGAGGCTTGAAGGGGTAGTCGGTGGGGAAGTGAATCGCAAGGAAGAAGACGCCGCCGGAGTAAGGAGAGTCACCCTGATCTCGTCAGTGCCTGTTCTCGTAAAGGGTTGAAGCTTGATGATGGTTGGTGATGTGTGGAGATCAACCAACAGAACTGAGGAAAAGTACTCACGGGTCCCATAATCGTCGCTTGCCAGTGGAACTGCAACAACCTGTCAGCAAAATGTTCTCATTCCGGTCACACATGCACGGTGAGGCCGTCGTCATGATCGGCTGAGTCATGATTAAGGCATCATCACCGAGCGCTTATCGGGGTGCGTACCAGGTCCTCGCCAACAGGGCCGGCAGAGCAGGAAGAGGGCGGATCACTGGGAGGATATAATCGTTAGCAAGGGGTCTCTTTGCCAGTATCGCGGAGGCCGTGCCGGCGTCTCCGGCGTTCGTTGTTGTCGACGGCCGAGAGTTGATGGGAGAGTCGAGGGGGTCTTGCTGAAGAAGACCCCGCTCTCCGATGGCCCCACCTGACGTCTCGGGCTGCGACAAAAGCTTGCAGCGACGACGGCGGACGAGGAGGCTCAGAGGGAAAGCAGTGAACGTACCGGCCGAGATCAGTGAGCTCCTTGTTAATTCTCTTGAGAGCCATTTTTACGGCGGTTATGTGTGGTTGTGGGGTATCTAAGAAAGATGTTCGGTCGCAGGAGCGCGATTGCTCTGTGGTGTCTGTTGTTGTGAGGGGCAAAAGTCAGCGAAAGCGGTCGGCGGTGGTGGGCTTTTTTTCCTCGGGTTCGATTTGCGGGCGGTGGGCAAGGAACGGAGCAGATGGGTCGCTCCCGCTGATGCTGCCCTCTTCGAAGACTACTGCTTTGGAGCTCACTCCTGCTGAAAACGACGGGAAGAAAATGAAGTAGTCGATGCAGCAGTGCGAAGATCGAGAGACGAGGGTGGTCGCAGCAGACAGGACAAAGAACTGGAAACAGCCTTGCTTGGATTGCCGCCGTGCAGTCTTGTCGTCCGGATGTGTCTTCGGTATCAATGCAGCTCAAGCAACAGGAGCGGGAGATGCAGGAGTCGATGCAGTGTCCGGAGCAGCAACAGCAACAACGGCGAGGAGAGATGGAATGTTGGAATGAGTGAAAGTAGATCACGTATTGCGTGGTCGGGTATGGTAAATCAAGGTGTGGTGTTGCATGCGTACCTGGTCAACGAGAGTAATTACTCCTCGCTGAAACTTGACGGTGAAGAAGAGGATGGGGATAACGACTTGGTTTTGTTCTAAAAAAAATCGTTCGGATCGTCACCGGTCGTTGGTTCGTGGCCCGAAAGGAAGGTCGTGGAGAAATCGATTCGCTGAGTACGTTCCCGTTACAGGTTGATGTCGAGATTGGACTTGGGTGGTGGTAAGGAAGGAGAAGAGGAACTCACAGTTGGGCCTGGCGAAAAATGATGGGAAAGGGTCACTCAGTCATTCAGCAGGTGAAAGAGTGTGTGCGGTGGGTGGGCAGGCAGGTGTAGCTGTGGCAGTGGCTCCTCCCAACTGCCCATAAATAAGGTACCTATGCCTACCAGTTGCCAGTTAGTTTTCCCCCCTCCTTAAACCCCCCTTCCACTGGGTGCCCGGGTGAGGAAGGAGCGGGGGGGGGGAAGAACCAAACCTGAGGCCCAAGGCTGGGTTTGGGCATGCAGTAAGAAGCAGGAACCTGCACCACTGAGGCTGCTCAGTACCTACCTGGAGTATGAAGTACCTCCTCTCCTTTACTCAGGACCCAGAAGGAGGCTTTGTTTGCTTGTGTATGGCAGTTTCTATTCATTACCTACCTTACCTACCTTAAGGTACCTTACCTAGGTAGGGTGCCTTCTTTCTTTCCCGCCAGTAGCGTCCAATCCAAACAAACAGTGTGCTTGCCGTTGAGTACTTAACACTCTGGTTGGCTCATTAGCATAGACCCGGAGTCGTGTGCGCTGTTTCGCGCTCTCAGAGCCAGATCAGCAGGATGGGAACCTGGATGGAACATCAGCACTGCCACAGTCAGGGAAAAAGATACCACCGGTACTAACAGCGTGTCGGCTTCCTGCTGCGTCAGGATTGGTAATACATGGCGGCCATGGCGGTTACCCAGCTTCCTGCTCAGCCTCAGGTTTCTTGGAGTACTCCATGCGCTTCCCTGGTCTTCCACTCCGAATGGCTGGCTGGTTGACAAAGCGGCTTGCCATCTTCAGCAGGTCGAGGTCGTAGTGCATTGGCAGCTCGCAAGCCCAAGAACACCAGTTGCATTGGCAGCTCGCTTTCTTGATCCTTCAGCTCCGGGGCGGCGGTTTGTCATCCAGCAGCAACCCGGATCGCAACAAAGCCTCCATGAGCGATACCAAGATAATCGTCTCGTCATGTACCTGACGCATGCGGCAGATATAGGGCGGCTTCAGTTGCGCATCTGGCCCTGATCTGACATCAATGAACGACGGGCAGCCAGAGTTGCTAAGAAAAACAAGCTATTTTCTCATCTCGTCTTTCGGGTTTGGCTCGACGAAGCGCTCCCCTTCTGGTGCCTTTTTGCCACCTGCCCTTACCCAAGACCTTCTACTAGTAGAGACACTCTTTTTACACCTGCCATCCCATCGCCAGGTTGGCAATGACGTCCGGCTGTCCCCTCACACCGTGACCAATACATTCTTTGGGCAGCAACAGACGCCTGATGCTTCAGTACACTCCAACAACCTAGTCCGTGTCTGAACTCTGTGCCGGCTGCTGCCGATAATAGGTCAAATACTAAGAGGCATTTCCCTGACACGTTACAACCCTTCATCACAGGTGCCGCAGCAGCTCGGCATCTTCCACCTTCCACCTGTCGTGATTTTTGCCTCGAAGTATTCTGGCGGTGCTTCCACCCAAAAGCCTCGTCTAACTACACCGGCAATCCGGACATCCATCACTCAGATGTGCCACCTAAGTCGGCTTGATAATCGATGAATTTAGCACTGTCATGTCGATTGACCGGAGGTATATGTATACCGCTGATACCTGCGTAGCAAAAGCATCCAACAAGGTAGCCGCTACTGCGCTTCCCGCAACGACGTCATCTGCCGACACCGGTTTGCTAGGTAATCAGATCCCCTGAGCTCCGACCAATTAGACAGCATCAAGAGTGTGCCTCGGATGTTGCTCGGGACGCTTACAGGCGGGGTGCACCTCAGTGGCGGCACTTGGACGGTATTGCTACCATTATGACGCTCCGACGATTTCCATCTGATTGAGCTTGGAAACGAGTCCATTAACATACTCTGAAAATGTATCGCCCTGCTCTAAGGACATGCGCACGACGAATCGTCCCGAGACGCGCTGTCCCGGCAGCGAGATCGTTCGCCTCCTCCTCTAGCGGCCCGGTCTTTGACTGGCAGGACCCTCTTAACTCTAAGAACCTCTTGACCGAGGAGGAACTCGCCATTTCAGAGACAGCTGAGCGGTATTGCCAGGAGCGCATGCTCCCGCGCGTGCTCCGTAAGTCATGCTGACGCAGTTTCAGTGAACTGAACTGATCATTTGCAGAGGCCTACCGGGACGAGAATTACGATCAGAAGATCCTCGAGGAAATGGGCGAACTTGGTCTTCTAGGAGCGACGATCGAAGGATACGG
Organism: Colletotrichum sansevieriae; assembly: GCA_026260285.1. Classification (NCBI taxonomy): domain Eukaryota; kingdom Fungi; phylum Ascomycota; class Sordariomycetes; order Glomerellales; family Glomerellaceae; genus Colletotrichum; species Colletotrichum sansevieriae. The sequence continues at coordinate 75,149 of JAOQIF010000016.1, read as the reverse complement.
TTGTGCAGGGGTTTCCACCGTCGCGGGAGGTCTCGTCACGAAGGCCGTCGAAAGGGTAGACAGTGGATATCGCTCGGGCATGTCTGTTCAGTCTTCATTGGTCATGGGTGGCATCGCAGAGTTTGGCACGGAGGAGCAAAAGGAGAAATACCTGCCCCAGATGGCACAGGGGAAACTTCTCGGCGCATTTGGTCTCACGGAGCCGAACCACGGCAGCGACCCAGGCTCCATGGAAACGACGGCGAAGCCCCATCCGACCAAGAAGGGCTATTACTCCCTCTCCGGTGCCAAGACATGGATCACAAACTCGCCCATTGCGGAATTGCTGATGGTCTGGGCTAAGCTCCAAGAGACGGGCAAGATTCGTGGCTTCCTTGTCGAGCGCTCCCAGTGCCCACCCGGAACCCTCGAGACCCCCGCCATTAAGAACAAGAACGGATTGCGCGCCTCTATTACCGGCATGATCCAGCTTGACGACTGTCCCGTCCCCGAAGCAAACATGTTTCCTTCTGTTGAGGGTCTGCGAGGCCCCTTTTCTTGCCTCAACAGCGCACGCTACGGCATCTCTCTGGGTGTCATGGGTGCACTCGAGGACTGCGTCGCCCGCGCGAGGACATACGCCCTAGAGCGCAGGCAGTTCAAGAACAACCCGATCGCAAAGTACCAGCTCGTGCAAAAGAAGCTCGCCGACGCAGCCACCGACGCCGCATACGGCACTGTCGCCGCAATTCAGGTGGGAAGATTGAAGGACGAGGGCAAGGCAACGCCAGAGATGATTAGCATGGTCAAGCGCCAGAACTGCGATCGCGCGCTGCAAAATGCGCGGGTGCTGCAGGAGATCTTTGGTGGTAACGCGGTTAGCGATGAGTATGGCATTGGGCGCCACGTGGCGAATTTGTTCGTGACACAGACATACGAAGGGCAGAGTGATATTCATAGTAAGTTGATTGACAATTGGGGTGCAAACGGTTTCAAGCTGACAATGTGTAGGTCTCATCATTGGACGTGCGATTACGGGCATCCAGGCTTTTGTGTGAGCGTTCTGCGGGTCGAAATCGACTGTACTAAACGTTTGCGCCCCGGGAGACAGGTACGGCTCGTGGTTCGCACATACACAATATGATTTTGCCTCAGTAGATTTCTTCCCAAAAAGAAGCCATTTCTGGAAAATGCTGAAATGTCAAGATAAATAAGAAAATATCACAAATGCAAAAAATCAAAAGAAAGGTCCATCCAGGATTCGAACCTGGGCCTACGGAAGAACCTGACTTTGATCAGAATCCGACGTCCTAACCAACTAGACTAATAGACCTATATGTTTTATTAGTTGCTTGAAGTTGCAGGTGGGCAGGCGGCTCTTGTGGGGTGTTTGCGACTCACGATGTCCGCGCGGTCGTCCGCCATAAATTCAGGCCAATCATCTTTTACTTTTACACAATAGGCCTCATTTCTTGCCAACGAGAATTTCTCACTAAATATTGCGTCAACTCATACTGGTCTCGTTAGGATCTCACTGCAAGGCTTTCTTTATCGAAAATGACTATTACTCCTTGTTACGCACTCACACAGGAACTGAGTTATCGGGTTTCTGGCTCTCAATGTGTCTATTGCCCCTATTCTTATGTACATATTCTCCTTGGCTCATGATTCTTGCCAATGTGCTTGGATTCTACTTAAGCATTCTCACAATGGAGTTGCTGTTAAGAATGCTTCTCTTCTGAGATGTATTATTTAACGCTCACAAGAGTCGATCCCATGCCCGTTTACGTCGTGGGAGAGTGTATTAGTGATGTCCAGATATGCGCAGTCTGAGAGGTAGTCTTCAGAATAGTAAAGCCAGACCTCGGCAACTACAATAATCAGTCTTAGTGTCAGCAGAAAGCTAAAGTCCTAGTGGGACTATTTGTGAAGTGATATCTCTACTGTATTTTAATAAGGTAAAGGCGAACATTAGTTAACCGGGAGTTGAAGCTTTAAAGTATATCAGAACTAATGAAAAGCAGAAAACTATCTGATGATGCAAATAAAATTTCATAAACATGAAAAAACACATGGAGGCTCTTTTTCACAACACGTTTACCAAGCCGCAGGTCAAAGGGGTTTAGGAAAGTGTGACCGCCACTGCATCCCAACGTTCCTACGCCTGTTCCCCTGTAAAAGGTGACTCTCTTCCAAGCTCCAATCAATCCTAGACGTGTCCTCTAAGAAAGAGAGAACACTTGGTACGCACTGGTCCCGTCGAGAGCATTCCAATTGTACCAGTCTACTTCTCTGAGACGAAGGGGGCGAGCCTCGCCAACTGTGATGGCATACGTGATGAACTCATTGGTCTCCGCATTTCCGATCGCCAGCGCTCTTGAAACGGGCATTGGAAGCAGAAGGTATCATGCGAAACCAGCCGAATAACTCAGCTCGCCGACAACTGTTATTCCTGATGTCCTGCCGAGGCGATTTGACGATGTTCCTAGAATTCAAGCTGGCAACATCTTCAGATTCCGCTGGGTTTCGAACCGAGAAGTCTTTGTACTCTCTATTTTAATAACGCTTCTTGAGCCGTCCATCAAGAGAAACGCATGGGAACCACATCCACAAAGACGACTAACGGCACTCCTGTCATGGGCTACCTGGTCTGCGACAAAAGACTCAAGGCGGGCCCAACACTGGCGCTCTCTCTTAGTATAAGCAGCATCAGTGTCCAATCAAATCGTGCTCTCGATCCGTTCAACGAGGATGCCCTTCACAACAATAAAAGCTGTTAACGCGAATCGATGAACAACAGAACAGGTCTATTCTTTCAGCACCGGCAACACAGACAATATCATACACCCACAAGAACGCCGCCCAATGCCAGTCTCAGAGAGAGACATACTTTCTGATCAAGAATCTCTCCTCTCAATTCCGACCATCTCAAACCCGCCTTCGCCATCCCTCCCCCTCTCCCTACCTCTCCCCCTCCCGAAACCGACGCCCTCCTCCTCGTCCCCCGCGCCTCCGTTCTGCACGACCTCGGCGTTCGCGGTACTCCCGCTCGCGGCCCCGTGCCCGCCGAACGAGATGGGCCGCAGCTCGCGGTACCGTGACCCCCAGACCGCCAGCGCGACGCAGATGGCCGAACTGCTCGCCATGGACCCCCACCACATCATGTTCCTCGGGACGCGGCCCGTGTAGAGAGACGTGACGACGAGGTGGATGCCGTGCATCGTCAGCGCGAAGTCGGGGACGAGTTTGGAGCGGCCTATGAGAATGATAATTGCGACGGCCCTGTATGGTCTTTCGCGTCAGCAGAAAACTCCCTTTCTCTGCTGGCACGCAACGTCCCGCTTGCGACAAGCCGGGAAAATGCATAGAGCAAGTACGATACCGCGAGAGGCGGAAGAGGGACAGAAGAAAAGACTCACATGCAAAGCCCTCCGTCGAGAACCCAGACGAAAGCACTCAACCAGCCCTGCGTCGTATCTCCCCGGACAGACTCCCACCCGAACAAGAGCTCCAGGCTGAAGCCCGTGCCGGCCACTAGCGCGGTGAAGAGCATGAGCACCAGCGCAGCCGCGTAGTAGAGGCCCTGCAGCGCGGCGATCTGCGAGGCGATTCGCAAGGGCGGGAGGTCGGCGAGGGCGCCCGGCCGGGGTGGCTTGCGACGGCGGGGCATTATCGTCGTTTTCGTCTTTCCTTTGGGGTGGCAGTCCTGCTGCTGCGAGAGAAAAGAGAGTGTATGCTTAAATTCGTTTTCTGTTCGCAAATTGAGACTCTTGGCTGGATACTGTGTCGAAGTTCCCTGTGAAAGAGTGCGACGATCGTGTAGTTGTTTCTCTTGTGCGTCCCTTTTGCCAGGGAGAAGAGTGAGAAAGAGCAGACGGATGGACGAGGGTGGTGGATGAAGATGGGATGCGCAGTGCGAATCTCGCTACAGGTGTCGCAATGCAAGTTGGGTGCTCGTGCTTTTTCTCTTTGAAATGCAATGGAACCCCCCCCCGGTCTCTCAACAAAATAGAGGCCTTTCTAACAAGAACAAAATCAGGTGACGTAAAAAAGATAAGTGGTCGCGGGTGATGCGGAAGTTCGTCGCGATGTTGCCTGTTTTGTATAGATTCCAAACGGACTGACGGACGCTGAGCTGCGCGGCTCCCGTCAGTGAGTTTGCGCCACGCGGGAGAGCTTCTGGCAACCGTAGCAGCAACCACACTCCGCTGGAAGTTCTGGAAAAGCGAGGTTCCGGTACCTTATCTAAGGTGAAGTGCCATGTCGAGACCATAAAGAGCCACACAGAATGACGCTAAGGCCAGATGAGGCAAGCTGAGGCTGAAGCGCGGACGGCAACAGGGCCCGTCAAACTGGAGGTGCCTGCCTTTGAGCGCGCGCCGCGTGCGACCGCCCTCACCGCCTAAGAAATTCTGCCCCTCTACGCCTTACTGGACTTTCGACCGGCGTTATCTAAGAATTCCCGGTGCCGTATTCCCTCTCGTCTCCGTCGCCACCGAAACCGAAAAGATCCCGTCACCCTCCTAATTCCAGACCCAGCCGTTCTAATTCCGAGTATCCCTCCACGAAAAGATTAACACCAAACCTTCCGAGCATCCCAGACGGGACGAACGACAAAGATGGGACTGGGTTCCTTCTTCTCCTCCAAGACCGAAGAGGACCGCCGCGCAGAGGAGGTCCGCTCCGGTGCCGTCGCCCCGAAGCGCAACGAACGCCGAAAGTGCTGGGACGCACGCGACGCCTACTTCGGCTGCCTCGACCGAAACAACATCGTCGACGCCCTCAAGGACGACCGCCAGGCCCGCAAGGTCTGCTCGATCGAGAACACCGATTTCGAGAGAGACTGTGCTGCTGCTTGGGTACGTTTGCGTTTGTGTTTGCGTTTGCGTTTGCGTTTGCGTCTGCGTTAAGGTCAACCTTTTTTTTGTACACCCGGCGCCAATGGCTTTTTCATGCAATTGGGAAACCTAGTTATGGAACGTTGGTGGTGAGCGATGTGCTGACGAATACGCCAGGTGAAATACTTCAAGCAGTGGCGCGTGGCCGACATCCAGAAGAAGGAGCGCATAGCGCAACTCGAGGCCGAGAACGCCGTCAAGATGGATGTGACCACTTCCTTTACTGACGCCGCAAGCTTACCTAAGGGCACATCCAAGTTGGACCTGCAGGATATGCTGGCATCGAAACGGAAGTAGAGAGGCAGCACTCGTTCACAATGGCTCGGGCAGAAAACCATTTAATACCAAAACATTCATGTACAACAGCATAGACGACGCTCGGGTTTGCAGAATGAGTCTGTAATTTAACGTAGTTATGAACAAATGTCGTCAACCTTGACGCATCTCCTCCGCAGGATTGTATCTAATACAGACACGAGGACAATGAGAGCCAACTCTTCTATTTTGCTACCTGGAAGAAACCAACCCCAAATGGTGGGAGGAAGCTGCCTCTGAATACCTCTTTAGTTAACTAATCCTTCCCTACCCCATGCCTTCCCTCATCCTTATCCACCTTGGGTCGTCACTGACAATGATTTTTGCGTGATAACCTGTATGTATGACTTTGTATCAAGAAACAAGTGAAACAGCTGATAAAGAGAAAAAAGAAAAGAAAGGAAAAAAAGAAGCATGCTCGATGCAATGGTGGTATCATCCATGAGAGAAAACACTAATAAAAAGCTCTGTGGCTCGTCTCGGCTTTCTGTTGCCTTTGGTCGCTGTGAGACCCTGTTAAAACGAGCTTGCAGAATTGTCATAGACCCCGTTGATGCAATTGCGATTTTGTTGATCCCTCTGCTGCTTCAGCTGCTTCGTCCATAGTTGTCGAACTCTCCTCTCTCGTCACGATATGTATCCCACGGTTCCTTTTCCATAGCAAGGCAGCGCCCTAAGCAAGCCCGACACGGAATTGGCTCTCTCCTGCAGCCTCCTTGGGAAGGGGCGGCAAGTCCTTGTTGAGTGACTCTTTGCTGATGCGATGCTTCAGACGAAGAGAGTCCTCCCGGCTCATCGTGGAGCCATTACCATTTGGCAAGGCCCCGTAGCCGCTGTCTTGACTTTCGGGCTTAAGATGGTGGCCCTTCGGGGGCGTTGGCGGCGCATAATCACGGAGACCGGCGAACCTGCGTTCCATGCTTGTTTTCGCCGGAGTGGCAGGTCGCCGATCGTCACCATCTCGACTGCGACCACCCAAAGATGAGGCTTCTCCTGCTTCCTCCACTACTGGAAGAATAGGAGCGCCCTGACCGCCCGACTCACGGCGCTCCGCTGGCTTCGTCGTCAAGACCACATCAGGCACGTTAGCCTCAGACGCTCCATGTCGCTCAGTCCTCCGAGCTTCTTGGTTAGCTCGCTCTACAGTCTCGCGGGCGTCCGGCGATGTGGCGCCGTCGGGCGGAGTCGGCGGCGGTTGATAGTTGGGCATCGGCGGAATATTGGCTGCCGTGGATCGGCGGCGAAAACTCGAACTCCAGCTGGCGACACGTTGACGCTCGGCGGCCGCCGCAGCCTCAGCTTGCTCTTGGTCCTTGCGCTGTGCCTCCCTGTGCGCCTCTTCTTGTGACATGGTGATGCCTTCCACAAAGTTGTAAAATCGGTCGCCATACTGTTCAGGCGGTAGTGCAGAGATCTGCTTCCTGTCGCTGGTAAGACCCTTCCAGAAATGTTCAATCTTTTTGATCATTCCGTACTGTAAACCGTTAGCGTCGACCGTGAAACAACAGCGCCTTACTTACGTGAGTCAGGCAGTCAATGACACCCAGGTAGTAGATCTCTTCGGCAGCCGAGTTATCCTCATGGGTTGCCTGGAAACCGCCGTCGTCCTGGTTGAAGATGTACCCCGATCGGCTGTGTCCCTCGTCGAGCTCGTTGGGCATCTGTGTTGCCGTCTCCCCCATGGGAATAGGCCGTTCATGTCGAATCATTTGCCTAAGCTCTCTGGCCTTGCGAGCATTCTCCAATTTTGATGGCGTTCGCAAAAGCACCGAAGGAGGCTCGCCGTCTTCCTGCGTTGTGTCGCCACCGGGGTTGAAGACCTGTAGGGTCTTACCTCGGAGATTCTCCTCATTGCCGCGGTTGAGGTCATGGATGCCAATCAGAAGAGAGTAGTCCATAATTTGGAGCTTCTTCATCAGCACCACATCCCTCTGGAGTTGCTCTAAGAACAGCTTCTTCTTCTGGATTCCGAGCTCAAGATGCCGCTGTCTTCGCAGCCAATTCAGATCCTTCAACGTCGCTCTCGGATTCTTGTCCAGGTCGTCTTCCTTATAGTCGCGACCAATCGTAGATCCTTTCAAGTCGAACGTGGTGTGAATGTCGCGGTGGGGAGGGAAGAGGTTGTTCATGACGACGAAGTGGATCTTCTTTCCGTACGGCATTTTGACTCTGTGAAGGCCGTAAAACTGCGAGAGCAGTGTGTTCGGGTTCTCGGTGACGTGATGGTAGTAGTCCTTAAGGATCTTGCGCAAGAATTTGTGCTCGGCGTGATGGATCGTCTTGATAATGTACTTGTAGTCCCTGGAAAAGTAGAAGAAGCTGCCGCTCTTTCCAGGGGACCCAAGCTCTGACAAAATGTACTTGCCCGTCAATGACATTAGGTAGTCGGCGGGGTCTAGGCGAAACAAGTTGCGCAGATGTCGGAATACCCACGGAGCATAATCCTTAAATTTGAAATCGTACTTCGCCGAGGGAACCAACTCGTTGCCAGCACTGCAAATGTTAGTGTTTGTAAGAGGCATTCGGAACGGCGTGACCCACATGTCGAAAGTCGACTTTTGCTTCGCGTCAAAGTCGGCATCCGTCAAAGGCCGGTCCAACTTCGCATTGGTTCGAGACACAGAGACACGGATGCCCGTCAACATGTTGTAGGCAGTGACCCAATTGGCATGGTGCTCGTCCACCTTGGTTCCGACCAGCACCCTGTCATCATCCTCCTCTTCTTTCCTCTTTCTCTTGCTCGCACGCTTTTGTCGATAATGCTCGGCCCACCGCAAAGCTTCATCGTCGGGAACAACTTCATCACGAGGGGCGTCGCTTTGCATTGAACGGGTATCTCTTCGCACCAGATTTAGTGATGCTCTACGCACTCTTTGCGTAGTACTGGTGTGTGAGGTGGGAGAGAATCGCCCACTCGAGAAGGCGGCATCGGAGCCGTCTTTGGAACCGCGATTGGACTGAGAGCCCGGCACTTCCAGTGTGTGCCGATGCTTCAGGCCACCATTTGGGGGTTGCAACCCAGTTGATGTCGAGGCATTGGGTGTCGCGCCAGCAGATTGGTACAACGGAGGAGAGGAAAATCGTTGCGGCGATTGAGGGCTATTAAGAGCGTTGGGGTTAGGGGAAAGCGACGCCGAGCTGGCAGCGGGCACTGGCGTCGTCGAGCCATTCGCATTGCTTTGAGAGGGAATCGGAGGAGGTGGATAGTTGGGGGTGCTGGTTCCATTTGTCTTTATTGTGTGATCGATCGAGCCGGCAGCGGGCGACGCAATCGATGGGGGTGTGAGATACGCATCGGTTGGGCTTGAATTGTCGGTGTCGGAGGCGGGCTTCCTAATGACTTTGATGGGAGCCGGCGGCGCCGTGCGGTCGGGCATAGAGACGATGCCTCCATTTTGTAGTTGGTGCTTGTGGTTAATGTAGTCGGTGTGGTTGTGCTGATAGTCGTGACGCGAGTCACCCTCGTGATAATCAAAATCTTGGCCTCCTCCGGCTCCTGCCGAGCCGTTGGGCAACGAGCTCATGCTAGTTGGCCTCGTCCCATTCATCTGGGTGGGGATGGAATCAGAGACGTCGGAGGCGTGTGTTGAAGAGGTCGAGCTTTCGTCGAAGCTATCATGGAGGTTGTTTGAGCGCGACGGACGAAGCGGCAGGGAGTGAGTTAGCCCATTAATTGGGTGTGGCTTGTGACCGGACAGGTCGAGCGTGTTGTTTGGGTCCAGATCCAAAAAGTCTGAGTTGGGCGAGTAGATGGGGGAATTCTCGCGGTTTAGATACGTGGGCATGGTCGGTCGGCCGGGGTTCGAGACGTTCGGGAGGACAAACGGCGGAGGGAGAGTAGGAGTGGATGTGACGGGGGGGTTGACCACTGCGGCTATTCTGAGCGATGTCGTTTTTGGTTTGTCCCTGGTCCGTCGTCGGGGGTGGAGGTGAGGAGATGAGGTCTGGTCAATGTTCGTGTCTTCTGGCTTCGTTCGTTTTGTCGACAGAGGTAAGGAAAATACGCCGAGCGAGGCCTCAGCACATGCTCTGAAGGCTAAAAAAGCGGAGGAAATATAGACTGGGAAGGCGGCCGTTCGTTTCGTTTCGTTCGTTCGTCTGGGTATCTTTGTCGCTGGTTGTGGTAGGGGGGCGTGAAGCGCCTGTCGTGTGCTGCTCAGCCTTTGCGCCGATTACGAGAGCAAAAGGAAGAGACGAGAGATTGTGAATGGGGATGGAGATGGAGAGGATCGTCGAGAGGTGCTCCTGACTGCGGCGCCGTGTTGCTCGCGGTCGAAAGAGATTGGGCGACGGTGGCAGCGGGAGCAATGGGCACGTCTGAACGTTAATCGAGACGGAAGGGGATAATTCAATGGTTCGATCATGTCTCTGCGGCGACGTGAGGCATGGCTTCTTTGACGCTGGGGAAGGTCGGTGGTATGAGAGATGGGCTTGTGGTGGTAATGAACAGGCAATTAGGACGGGAGGGAAAAAGCTGGGGGAAAGAGGTTTTGACGATGAGAGCGCGTTGTTGCGTGGGTTACGAAAGAACACCGGGCCAAGGTACAGGGGCTGGCGACGCTGAGCGACAGGAACAGGACCCAGTGCGTCCACTGAGAGGCCGACGAGAACCACTGAGAGCCACTGGAGGCCCGACGTGGGCTCTGAATGGGGAACGACGGGGCCACCACGGCCAGGGACAGCGGCGGGCAATCTCAGTGGAAGAGGGAGGATTGCCGGGTACGTACCAATGGGTACATCTTGTCTGAGGAACCTTCCATCACCTCACCCAGCCCTGATGGGCATGAAGGTACATCTGCCAGAACCAGCAAGCAGCCAGCGAGCAGGCAGGTGCCAGTCAGCCCGGGCTGTCAAGCAAGATGGGTAGGCTGTGGCGGGAAGGGAGAGAGCAACCGCGAGATGAGAGTGTTGATAGCTAGGTATCTCTCTATATTAACCTCGCAGGGAGATACTTGAAGTCCCGCAAATATCAAATGAAGGGGGCAAATGGGAGAATGTGACTGGCTCCAGATGAGGCTTGACCGTACACTGGCCCTTGATTTTTTTCGAGGGGGGGGGGGGGGCCTTGGAAATTGGAAATGGTTGGAAATGAGCTCCTCACCCTCACCAAAGCACCCTCTCACCTTCCAAACAAGAGCCTCGTTCGGTCTCTTCCGGACTCTCGGTCTCGTGTCGTTCCCTTTCGAAGATAACGCACGCAGTGCCGTTCACGTAGATGAATGGCCTTCAAAGGTTATCTGTCAGTTGCGCTCACCGGGAGGCAAGCCAGCCGTCACTTAGCTTGCGATCTTCACACCAACCGCCGCCAACTCAGCTAAGCTCATGGCTAATTTTCTATTCCTGACGGCAGAGATCAAGAACCTGGCCACGATGTACCTAAACAGTGAGGTAGAAGAAAGACCTGCTCTACATAGCGAGTCCAGTCCTAGGTAGCGGGTACATGGAAACCTCCAAGTGTTGCTCAGGCCGGCGACCAACAAATACTGCAGGTCCCGTGGGCAGTACAGTCCCGCCAAGCCCAGGTCCCAAGATGCGGTCGACGCCGTGTTTCCGGCCAACTGGGTCAAATTCGGACAAGCCACCGCCATCGTCGACGGATAGAGAAGCCCTTTGGAGCTTCAAATCCCCTTGGGCCTTGATGCCCCTTGTCCTCAGCAAGTGCTGAACCTGAGAAGATGACACCTCTTGAACACAACGGCATCTGTCTCAATCCGCAATGGCAGTGCCGTCCTCAAACCCGATTTATTATGCAAGAGTATCGGTATTCGACAGAGCTCTGTCATCGAGGCACCACGACGTTGAAGATCTGTACACTCCATTTGCATCCACAGTTGACGGAACCGCACCTTGCGTCCCTCAGTTCGTGAGTACATGCATATGCGGTTCCATTTTCATCGTCGTCCTAGTGTATGTGCACACCGACCCCGGGTACCATCGCTCACTGAGCCTCAACAACGACTACGACATTGTCTCCTGTCTTGCCTCATTCCCATCCAAAGCTGAAAGTGATGAAGCAGTAGCTTCATATCTTACCAGTGTAATCATCCCCTCGACCAAGTTCATAATCACATTCGCGTTATGCGTATCTCATCTCATCTGCGTTACATAACCATGACTGTGTTCATAATGAGATGAACCACTCTAGCATCAGCACCGGCTCAAACCGCCTCATCCCCAATTCACTCTCTACCTGAATCACAGTCGCAGGGGCTCAGAAAGGGAGCCGCAATCGAGCTTCCCGCGGCCCTGACGGTAGCTGCATGTAATTGTACGTGTGACAAGCACCCCTCGCCAATTCCATCATGCCCGCACCTTAATATCAACGACCTGCAGTCCACCCCCCCAAAAGCCGGCCTCGACGACCCCTGCGCAGCTGGAAACTCCTGCAGAGCGGGGGCGGTACGAAGCGCAACCAGTGATTGTACCTCCTTACCACGCAGCAGCAGCAGCAGCAGCAGCGGCACATCCCACCGCCCTTTTGCGTTGTCGTAGTCACTCCTAAGCCCTCAGTAAATAAAGAACATCGAGTACAGGAAAATACGGGAAAGCGTTCGTCAATCTCTGGGGCTCGAAATAGAACTTAAGCCCCTACCAAGACATCCAACCCACAAAATTCCTCATCTCCATCTCAGACAGACCAACGGCCATGGCCGCCATATCCTCCAATATTTGACATCAAATCCTAATACTTCAGGTAAGCCGCCATCACTAGCGCAGCCGCGGGGCACGGGGACCCCGAGCATTCCGTAGCCCGGCCGTTCGGTCGTCGTCCATTTTCCCTCTTCACTCACCTTGGACCCTTGCACATCGAGGCAGTGAACCTCGGGCTTCTCTTTTACTGGAGGGACGCACAAAGGGGAGTGGAAATATACGCAAGGAGAGTTGGACCGAATCGGCCGGTCTGACCCAATGAAATCTTCATCCGAGGTCGGTGCAGCATCAACCCGGCACCCCTACCAACACTCGAGAGAGTGCACCCCTGAGAGGCCCTGAAAACGGCGCGCTCAAACGAAGGGAAGGGAGGGGGGAGTTTTCCTCATTTCCATTCACAGCTTCCATCGTCCTCTTCCAGAAGGAAGAAACATATCGCTCCATGTCGCGGCATCCGATCCAGACGTGATACGCGGTTGGCATGGTCTTGGATTGTTTAACGCAATCAGCACGACTTACAAGCCCGCCGCTTGACAACTCATCATCGCCAGCTATAGTAAGGGAGGTAGCATGCAACGCATCCCTCAAACCGCGTAGAAGATAAAGATGTACAGCATAATACGCCCAATTCAGCCGATCCGTGACGTCGTACCGCCGAACCGTCGCCCCCTACAACTAGCTAACATTCCCGGCCATGCAGCCACGTTTCCCTGAAATCCCGGATCAGAACATTTTTTCTACCTCTCGACCATGTAAAACTTGAGCCCAAAACATGCAATGAGGTCACTGTTCGCCTATCCTCGTGAATCAGGTATAGCATTTCTTAGGGCCTGATCAGCAACCACGGTACGGTAGAAACCACGGTAAGCAGGGGGTAAAAAAGGCCTCAGATATTATATTTTTTAGCTATTATACCTTTTTAAGTAGTAATTTAATATAGAAACCTCTATACCTCCTCCTTATTATAAAATAGCGAAGTTATATAAAAAATATAATATACCCCCCTTATTAGGAGGCTAAAAAGCTACGAATTTTCTGCTATAGCCCTTACCATTACCCAAATTCTTATAGGGTCGGCGCCTGATCAGCAACCACGGTACGGTAAGTTCAACAGTAAGAGGGTGACTTCTGGCAGGGCCCACCTGGGTTATGCAAATGCGATATACCTGCCCCGAAGTTTCCCCGTACTATATGGTAACGCTTATAGGGTCGCCCAACTAACCCTATAAGAATTTGGGTGATAATAAGGGCTATAGCAGAAAATTCGTAGCTTTTTAGCCTCCTAATAGGGGGAGTATATTATATTTTTTATATAACTTTGCTATTTTATAATAAGGAGGAGGTATAGAGGTTTCTATATTAAATTACTACTTAAAAAGGTATAATAGCTAGAAAATATAATATCTAAGGCCTTTTTTACCCCCTGCTTACCGTGGTTTCTACCATACCGTGGTTGCTGATCAGGCCCTCGGTTGGGCGACCCTATAAGCGTTACCATACGGTATGGGGAAACTTCGGGGCAGGTACATCGCACTTGCATAACCTAGGTGGGCCCTGCCAGAAGTCACCCTCTTACTGTTGAACTTACCGTACCGTGGTTGCTGATCTTAGTAACCTTTATGTCCACAAAAAAACGGGGTCTTTTCCACGCCGAATGATGAATAAAAACTTAGCAGTAGTTAAGGTATAGCATTTCCTTCCCATCCCACCACCCAAAGAAAGCTGCAAACAATCCAGCGTAAGATAGTTGCGGAGTAGAACCCCACCCTACCTACTTAGTACGTTGTCATATCGCCTCAGTGCCACGCCGTCTCATTCCGTGATGCACTTATCTGCGCGTCCCCTGTATATCAGTGGAAAAGCATTGCACTTCCATTGTAACTTGCCCAGAACACGTTTCTTCCCCATCTCTCCTAAGCAATCTCTCGCTGCGTGACTCCAGTGTCGTTAAGCCCCATGTCCACCCCTTTCTTTGTCTTCCACCGTGGCACCGCCCGTCCTGTCCACCACGACGTCGTTCTGGGTCCCGCGCCTGGGATCAATCTCCTTACAAACTCCCTTCTCCGAGAACTATCCGCGGCGCGACACGGAAGAGGGGCGGGTTCATGCCGAACTCTAGGCGGTGGCCAGGGGTCAATGTGTGTTTTCTGTTTATTTGAACAGTTCGGATAGTGACGAAGCGCCAGAGGAATCCTTGCATGCAAAGTTGGTGGGCTTTCGGGTTTCCCTCGAGACACAGCTCTAACCCGTGAAATCGATGCTATCAAAAATGCAGATCTTCGACGTGCGAGGAAGCAGCCATGCGGTCTGCTTAGTCAGAACAGATTAGGCGCTCCTACGTTCTCGATGATATCAGACTTGCAAGAAGTTGAGATGCCCATCGTTTTAACGAATTTCACCCAAATCGAGTTTACGGCTGTTAGCAGTGAGTTACAATGCCCATCATCCCCATCAATTACTTGCCGTCCTCGCCATCCTCGATTATCGCGGTGCTGTCCCCATACCCATAGTGCTGCTCGTTATCGTTATCGTCATCGTCATCGTGACCCTTGAAGTTTCAGTCAGCAATCGAGGCTATTATTGGCGAGCAAGGAAGAAGCAATCAACATAATGCCCAAGTATCTCGGCAGCTGAGCAATTCACAAATGAGTCCAACTCATCCTCAGCCGAAACGGGATTGCTTATTGATGTGAGAGGTAAAAAAATCCCGATGACGCAGTCCCATTGCTTTTCACCCTTCTGTCCAGCATCTTTGACTGGCCGGCTTCATTAACTTTTCTCGCAAGTACTGGGTCTCGCAATATATATTCAGTATTTAGAAATACTACCAAGCCCAGCTTTCGTCAGCCATAAGAGAAAAGAGCGAGCGAGAGTCCAAAGCCTGGAAAAAAGCAAAGCCTCATCGAAGCCAACAACAATCTCGCAATAGAATCTTGACCGGGGCAGAAGCGCTCCTTCTACGTCGAGAAACCTTGACAAAAAGATTGGAGTAACCTATCGAGCTAAATAGCAATCGCCCAGGCAAACAGTTCCCCTAGAGCAGACTTCATAACGCATGTTTGCAAGCAAAACAAAATCTCCGCTGCGAGCATCCGCCTGTTCACTCTCAAAAACAATCCCAGACATCGCCCACATCGTCAAGAGTTACTAAGACTGGGCTCAGACGCTGCTGCTTGCATGGAAAGCGCGCCATCACAGTCGGGACGACAAATCCAATGAGCGCGGCTAGGCGCGGCAGCGGATATCAGATGACGGCAACTCACGAACAGTCAGCAGGAAAAAAAAAAAAAAAAAAAAAAAAAAAAACGTTTGCTCTTTCTGGTCCAGGGGATTCCTCGCATACGAGACGGGGGACGCGATCGGACTGAATCCCCAAACCCGCGCCAAGCGGCATTGAAAGTCAGGCAGGAGGGGGCCCTTTCTCGTCGTCCCAGCTCCGCGACAGAATTTCAACTCTTCAATTCAATTTCAACAGGGGCTGCTCCTGGTGCCGCCGCTCTGAGCTTCCCATGCATGAGAACATTCTCTAAAAGAACGTCTCCCCTCCATTTTGGCGCAACTCATCGTCCGTCCTCGGCTTCGTGCGCAAAGTATCGGCGTTGCCAGTGGCGATGATGGCCGCCGAGGATCCGCGTTGCTGTCGTAGTCACGTCCATGTCGAACCAAGATCAACTAAGCAGAGTTGGTGACAAGAATCGCGCTTGTTTTACGATCATGGCCTCGTAGATGATATTGTCTTCCAACTCGGTCTTCTTGTGGACGGCTAGTGTATCTTCGAAAAGAAAATATGAGAGATTTAGTGACAAACCCCATGGCCTTATGATCCGAACTTGCGTATGCTTGAGATGCCAAGTGACTCAGGCCAGATGCTACTGGTCGTACAAGTTGTGCGAAACGGAAATGATTTGCAAGGATGAGAATGACAATGAAAACTCCCGGCGCGTAATACTTGGCAATAGAAAAAAAAGCAGACAGGCTGGAGTCATGAATTGATATCGACAACACAAGCAAAAGAAGCTGACTAGGCAGTGATGACACCGGGAACAAGTCAAATTACCTTGTATCTGCTCATCTTGTCACCCTGCTAGGATAATTTCATCGAGACCGAGACCTAGGTCTTGAGGCTCGTGTATTTAGGCTGGTAAATCTGAGAATCCATTTTACGTACTATAACAACATGACATGTCCAAATCCGGACCAACGATCCCAAAGATCGAACAGATCTTCAAGCCCCAGTGACCACGGCCAGACCATCGTAAATCATCCTCTTCACCTCGTAAAAGGTGCTTCTGTGCTGCATCATCGTCGCGGCGTCCATAATACCCACGCTCTCCACCTCCACCTTGCCGGTGCTCGTCTTCTTGACTGCTACCGCACCATTGATTACCAACGTACCCTCGCCTCTGAACTCGGCTGTGTATCCCGCCGATTGCATCGCTCTTCTCAAATCTGTGAGCCTGAGGTCGCCGACGTGTAGCGGCTGTGCTACGGATCGCACCGCCGACGTCATGTTCATCGGTAGAAGGTCCAGCGCTGGTACGACTTCAACATGGGCTTCGTCCTCCTTGATCGCGTCATCGTCCTCGGCGTCAGTCTTTTGTCGCTTATTGGCCCCGTCGTCCTTCTCAGTGGCCTGGAGAGCTTCTGCCACAAGCTGGCCTGTGATAGTGACGATGCTGAGCCCCCGCACGTTCTGCCACTTGAGCTTCTTGACCAGGCTGTCGGTCAGTTTGACGACCCAAGCATTCGTGTCGACGCTGGCGTCAACCCAAGTGCCGATCGAAGGGGTGTAGACGTCAATCACGCTTTCCTCAGATGCTCCAATTTGCGCGGCTAGTGCCTTCTTGCAGTCCGCTGCAAGAGCTGTTGTCTCCTCCGTGGTGCCGCCAACCAAAATCAGCTTTCTAGGCTGAATAAGGGGTATCAACATGTTCAAACTCCTCTTGTCGTGTAGTCCGCTGAAGTCGATGTAAGCGATGCGCATATTGACCGTGATCTTCTGCGTCGAAACGACCAATTTGGACGGGCCTTGTATCTCCTCCTCGACAGTGTCCTCCACGTCGTCGAGCTCATCAGCAACGTGGTCTTCGGATGCCATGGCATCCTGGTCGTCTCCGGCTATCGCGTTTGGGCGTTTGTTTGCACCCTTGCTGCTCGCATCTTCCCACTTGCGCTTCTTTCCTAGCCGATCGTCCTCGTGATCTCTCCGTATATCGGCGTCTGGTACATCCTCTTCCTTTTCTTCAGCTCTTAGATAATCCTCAGGTCGAATGACATCACCAAACTGGTCATCGCGTCTGCGGCGCATAACCAGGGGAAATGACCGTTCACGACCTTTCTTGCCTCTTACGTCAAAGTCGTATGCGCCACGCTTCTTCGTCAGAATGTTGATACCCAGATCCTCATCGGTGAGAACGACCTTCTTGCGTGTCGCCTGGCCCATCGTCGTCGATATGTTAAGAGCCTTTCCTTGCTGCTCATTGTCGGATTCGCCGGAGTCAGAGGACGACTCTGATGAGACATCATCAGCAGCGTCTGCCGTTGCCTGTAATGAGGCTCCGCCAGCTCCTTGCTGAGTGGCCTGAAGCTGACGCTGCGTTGCGAGCCATTGTTGGTAGATGCTGAGTTCCTCGCCTACGAGCGCTTGACGCTTGGCCTCGTGGATTTCCAGTTCACGGCCGCCGCCGTACACGAGCTCAATGCTGTCACCACCACTAGACTGCTCAACCGAGACGCCGTCTCGTCGTTCCGTCCACCAGTCCCAGAGGGTTCTCGCTATTGACGGCTGGTCCGGACGAGACTTGGGGGGCTTATCTGTAAGAATCACTAGGTTTCTTGAGTCTTTAGCCAGACCCTGTATTAAATCTTTCGAAAAACCCCACTCCAGAGTGTCATCGCTTGCAAGGATGACTCTGCCCTCCGCTTGAACATTGCCACCGCCGATGGAGAGCAGTCTCTCAATCTGCGCCCTGCGCTCGACAAGTTTGAGATACCTAAAGTCAAAGGGCACAGCCTCTTTGCTCTTGCCATCTGCACCATTCGCCTTGCGTTGACCGTCAGCGACCGACTCAAACTCCCGAACAATGTTGTCATCCATCCACTCCAGCATGCTTCGCGCATATCGCAATGTGCTTGACATGTTCCTTCCGGCAAGGTACAGCTTGGCTGCCTTGAGACTGCTCTCTTCAGCTTCCGAATCAACACGCCATGCATGCTCTAGGAGGTAGGCAATCTCCAAAACACGAGCGCTCGAGTCGACGGGGATGAGACAAGTTCCTCCTCTGCTGACGCAGAGTTTGATTATGTCGACGAGCTGCTCGTCACGTTTCGCGCGACCACCTCCCTGTGCTACCTTCTCTGCGCCTCGGCTGCTGCATACGAGAGCAGTCGGTTTTCGCAGTTGCTCGATGACTTCGGCACCGCCTCCACCAGCTCCTCCTAACCAGGCAGCTCCCGCATAAACGTTTTCTCTCGCCTGGTTCCAGTCCACGGCGTAAACAATTGATTCGAGACCATGCTGAATATGCCATATCGTTCCTCCAAGACTGTGGCCGGCGTTGTAGGCTGTAATCATAAGCCCATTGAGAGGCGGGGAAAACGGTGAAGGGAGCGGTTCGTGAGGTTGAGAGTACTTGAGTGGTTGGATCAGAGAGAAGTATCGAGTGATTTCTTCAGGAGTCGGAGCTTGTAAGAGGAAATCGTTGTCGGCAGTCGGTTGCTGGATATAAGAGTATGCAGCCTCGCTCAGAGAGCCGTAGGGAATTTTGGTGGCAGCCAGGGGGGTCGAGGCATAGAGATCCTGGGTCAGGGTGCGACCGAGGTCGATTACAGGTCGTGTCGCATACACGGGGATTCTGGTAAATAAGGGAAAGTTTTTGCAGCAATGTGCGAACGCTGCCAAGTGCGATGTCGTGGCATGGGTCAGTAGTATGAGCGACAGCGTCGGGACCTGTCTGCGAAGAAGTCAGCCTTGAAGACGTAGCGTCTGGCCTAGGAAGGAATACTTCTCAAGTTCCCGCAGCTTCTCAACATCAAAAGACTCGTCCCAACCCAAGTCAATGAGGATCTTGACACCTCCATCGAGTTCTAGGATTGATTGCGACGCTGAGGATTCAGACAGAGCGCCCTGCAGCGGACAGAAGGTAAACATGATTGCTGTCTATAGCGAGGAGTCGCGACGCATCGTCCGGATTTCTCAACCAGAACTAAAATCTACCGGAGATAGATTCGAAGTTTGATCGTCAATGCGATGGGCATGGCGCTGGCGCGATAGCCAGAGACGGTGGACGCGCAGTCAAATCAACTGGTGAGCTTTCAGAGTTGTAGACGGGGTGTCGCGTAAAAGAATCCAGGACTCAGAATAAGACAGGTACGAACTAGGATGCGATGCAGGAAAGGTACGTACTGACGAAGCAGCTCAGGCACGGCCGATGCTGAGAGCAGGGGCTACCGAGAGCTCCACACTAAGGTAGGTGTTTAGTGGACGGGAGCTTTAGCAATCCGTCCCGCTAGTGGACATCGGTCTGGAAAAACGTGTCGGAAAGTTATCGTGTCAATTTGGTCCAGATCCCTGTCGAGTCGAGGTCAATCCGTGTGCGGAAGGGGACACTGTTTAAGCTGTCACTTCTCTCTTGGACGAGACGGCTGGTCCTTGAACGACGAAAGACTCGAATTTCTGCGGAGAATGGCGCACTCTTAGATGCGTGCGCAATTGTGACAGTTTCCTCCGGATCGCCATCCTCGATTCGTGATCTCCACGGCGTACAACAGCTCCAAATTCCGTCCCAACCCAGTGGTAGCTACCCGCAATTAATTCGGGCCCCGAACACCGAGACCGAGCCCGATCTCTCAGATCACCCAACACCTAAGCAGCCGTCTATCAACCAAGGCTTGCAAACATGTCCGACTTCAGTCAGTATCACCACCTGGGCCAGGGAGAGCAGGACCTTTCAAATCCAGATCGATCGACGCAGCCCGCACCTCCTCAGTTCTCCTCTCCCATCGCAGGGCAGCAGCAATACCAGCAGGGAGCCGCCTACGGCGCTCCTCCCCCGGGACAACAATACTATGGCGGTCAACCGCCCATGCCCGGCTCTGCACCACCGCAGAGCTCCCAATACGGTGCTCCTCAAGGTCAGCCGTACGCGCAGAGCCCAGGTTTTCAATCTCAAGAGAGCTTGGCTGCGCAAATGGGTGGCTTGTCTCTCGGTGCCGGTGATGGCCACAACACAATCAGGAAGAAGAAGAAGGACCGCCACGCATACCACCAGGTCGAGGCGACGGGCTCTTCACAAGCCTTCAATGGCATCCCTCCCGCCGGCACCCCTGCCACCGCGTTCCTCAATGCCGACCCCTCGCAGGCTCAATACATCAACCCGCAAATCACCCCGGCGATGAACCAGTTCCCGGCTGCCGCTGGCCAGACGTTCACACCCGGCATGCCTGCATCGCAGGCCGAGTTTGCGGCGCGGAACGGTGCTGATATGGGTGGGCCTCCCGCTGTAGTCCAAACCAGTGGCCACCAGAAGCTTTCCCTCGACGACCTCCCGAGTGTTCCCGTCTCCCGCGATTCCCTCCAACAACACTACTTCACGAATGTCTACCCCACC
Source organism: Colletotrichum sansevieriae (assembly GCA_026260285.1). Lineage (NCBI taxonomy): Eukaryota > Fungi > Ascomycota > Sordariomycetes > Glomerellales > Glomerellaceae > Colletotrichum > Colletotrichum sansevieriae. The sequence goes on along the minus strand of JAOQIF010000016.1, from coordinate 54,697 downwards.
TTCGAGAAACACTTGCCTCCCCCGGCGACGGTGTCCTACGTTGCTTACGACCAGGGCAATGCCTCGCCCAAGTTTGCGCGCTTGACATTGAACAGCATTCCCGCGAACGCCGAAGGTCTCGCTCTGACTGGTCTTCCCTTGGGATTGCTTCTGCAGCCAATGGCTCCTCTGCAGCCTGGTGAGCTCGAAATTCCCGTGCTAGACTTTGGCGAGTCTGGCCCCCCTAGGTGTCGCCGTTGCAGAGCTTACATCAACCCATTCATGATGTTTCGATCCGGCGGCAATAAGTTTGTTTGCAACCTATGCACTTATCCCAATGAAACGCCCTCGGAGTACTTCTCTGCCCTCACTCCTCAGGGCGTAAGAGTAGACCGAGATCAACGTCCTGAGCTCACAAGGGGCACGGTCGAGTTCGTTGTGCCGAAGGAGTACTGGACCAAGGAGCCTACCGGTCTGCGCTGGCTGTTCGTAATTGATGTCACTCAGGAGTCTTTCAACAAGGGATTTATCGAGTCCTTCTGTGAGGGCATTCTTGCTGCTCTGTACGGCGGCCAGGACGCTGAGCGCGATGAGAACGGCGAGTCTAAGCGCATCATTCCTGAGGGAGCCAAGGTCGGATTCGTGACATACGACAAAGACATTCATTTCTACAACGTCAACGTGAGTGATTCACAGATAGTCTGACTTCCATCTCAAGAGCCGGTGACTGACAGGCGTAGCCCTCTCTGGACCAAGCTCAGATGATGATTATGCCGGATCTTGAGGACCCCTTTGTTCCCCTGAGTGATGGTCTCTTCGTCGACCCCTATGAATCCAAGTAAGGTACAAAGCTCCAAGTTCGTAAGCAAAAAAACTAACAAGTCCAGGGATGTCATCACTTCGTTGCTCACTATGTTGCCTACCATGTTCTCCAATATCAAGAATCCCGAACCTGCACTGCTCGCTACCCTTAACTCGGCTGTCGCTGCTTTGGAGAAAACGGGAGGAAAGATCGTTTGCTCTCTTGCTGCTCTCCCCACTTGGGGCCCTGGTCGCTTGTTCCTGAGGGATGACGGCAAGCATCCTGGTGGCGAGATTGACAAGAAGCTCTTCTCCACCGAGCACCCGGCGTGGAAGAAGGTTGCCGAGAAGATGGTCGCTAGTGGCATCGGCTCTGACTTCTTCCTGGCCTCTCCGTCCGGTGGCTACCTCGACATCGCAACCGTCGGCCACGTTGCCGCTTCAACAGGTGGCGAGACGTTCTATTACCCGAACTTTATCGGCGCGCGTGATAACACCAAGCTATCGATGGAGATCAAGCACGCTGTCACCCGCGAGACTGGTTTCCAGGCTTTGATGAAGGTGCGCTGTTCGAATGGGTTGCAGATCAACGGCTATCACGGGAATTTCATTCATCACACGTTTGGTGCTGACCTTGAAATCGGGGTCATCGATGCCGATAAGGCCATGGGTGTCACATTCTCGTACGACGGAAAGCTTGACTCGAAGCTGGATGCGCACTTCCAATCTGCGCTTCTTTACACCACAGCTTCTGGTCAACGCAGAGTACGCTGCTCCAACATCATAGCCAGTGTCTGTGACAACCCGAGAGATTCTGTCAAATTCATTGACCAGGATGCTGTGGTTGCCATTCTCGCTAAGGAGGCAAGCACGAAACTAGCCACGACCTCTGCGACTCTGAAGGACGTCCGCAACCACCTCACCGAAAGATCAATTGATGTACTGTCTTGCTACCGTAAGAACTTCCTGACTGCGGCTCAACCAGATGGTCAACTTGTCATGCCTGAAAGGCTGAAGGAGTTCTCCATGTACATGCTTGGGCTGATCAAGTGTCGCGCCTTCAAGGGCGGCAACGAGAGCTCCGACAGGAGAGTGCATGAAATGCGTATGATTCGGTCTATGGGAGCCATGGAACTTAGCTTATACCTCTACCCCCGCATGATCCCCATTCATAACCTTGCCCCTGAGGATGGCTTCCCCGATGAGTCAGGCCACCTCAAGGTACCTCCAGCGATCAGAACGTCCTTCTCTCGTGTAGAGCCTGGCGGCGTCTACCTCGTCGATAACGGCCAGCAATGTCTGCTTTGGTTCCACTCGCAGACATCACCAAACCTCATCGCAGACCTATTCGGCGAGGACAAGACCACTTTGCAAAGCCTTGACGCTTACACCTCGTCACTACCAATCCTTCAGACGCATCTGAACGCCCAGGTTCGCAACATCGTCGAGTTCCTGAAGACGATGCGTGGGTCCAAGGGCTTGGGTATCCAGCTGGCGAGGCAGGGTATTGACGGTGCCGAGTACGAGTTTGCGCGCATGCTAGTGGAGGACAGGAACAATGAGGCCCAGAGTTACGTCGACTGGCTTGTGCATCTTCACAGGAGTGTTCAGCTCGAGGTATAACCCTACTCACCCACTACTCATACGTGTATGCTAACTGACCTTTCAGCTATCCGGCCAGAGGAAGAGGGACGACCCGTTGACAGATGCCAACGCCTTGGCGGGCTTTGCCGGTTTGAGGCCTAATTACTGGTAGGGAAAGTAAGAGGGTTAAGCGGAGTGTTGGTGTGGGATTTTTGATGTTTCGAGCGTCTTCAGAACTGCATATACATTTGGTGTCGGTGGGGTCGAGAACAACAGCAAAAGAATACCTCCAGCTTATGCTGAACTGACTGCATCCCTCGGGTCCGATCACACGTGAAGCACTTTTGGATATCGAATATCAGCAGCCAACTGCAAGCCGGCGATCCTCGAGTCGTCACACCTCGTTTTCCTGTTAGTGACAGTCGTCAAGTGGCAAATGTGCCATTACGCGGTCGACTTCTATGGCATTGCATGTCTTACGCTATCCTTCGCTACTGCTTGTAGGGAGATCTCGCGAGCAGCGGTGAGCGCTGGCCATGAGACCAAACTTTCGTCACTAAACTGCGTGTGATACCTGACCGACGTTAACGGTGGCTCCCCCTGAAGCAGTCGAGACGAACCCTTGTCCTCACTTCTTGAGCAGCTCTTCTCTACGCGCTTCCCCACCGCCTTGTCTAAGTCCCAAGCGGATCGCAATACAAGTCAATGATGCCGAGGCCATGTTGCACTGCCCGGTTCGCCTCCCTAGTAACTCGAGTCCTACCTTTGTGTCTCCTCGGTGGCATTATGTTCTGTACGGTCGTCATCGCAACAAATAAACCGATCGAAATTATAGCATCGAAATCTACCGCAAGAATCACCACCCGTTTTGCAGGGAAACCAGACATGGACTTGGAGTTAGATTTCAAAGCAACCCAACACGACCTAGTCTGCCCAGGCAGCGAACGCCCTCGCTCAGTGATCCTCGCTGTCACCGACAGAACTTAAACCTCCCAAGAACGGCGTCATTTGTCGAGAGACACTGATCTCTCGGCGCAGGCTCCGACAGGACGGATGGGGTTGGTTTACGTAGTGAGCCCAAGCTGGGTTATTATCCTCAAAGGGCGCGTGCGTGCCGGCAGACCTGTCATCTGGTCAAGCAAAGACGAAGACAGCGTCCTCCCTGTTTGTCAAACTCCTGAAGCGAAAAGCAGAAATGCGATCGGAAATTCTGATCAAGTGAGATTATGAGATCTGATATCTGATATACGACAAAAAGTCTTACGGATCGGCGAAAGACACTGACTAACCCAACCTGCCAAACTAGCGAGTGCTCAACTGCGCCGCTACCGACGAACTGGGAAAAGCGACACAGACATTTGGTCGGTATGGGGAACTACGGATCCTACCGCCTGGCCAAGCTTCGCACGATATGGGGACAGATTACGACATTGTAGTTTGGCAAGGAAAGCATTCTTCTGGCCGAGACAACTTGTGGGTGTACGAGAGAAACAGCGGCCCGCGTCATCCGTCTAGTCTCCCATTGTTTTGTTTGTTCTCCGTCCGTTGCAGGAAATTGGGCTCGGCTCACCGGTTGGGTACTCTTGCACAATCCGGGTACTCGTACATTAGGCCGAATTCACATACATGTAGATACGTAACCGCCGACCAAGCCTTTTCGTGTGTAGTCAAGCGAGAGACGAGCGGTCGTCCTCGAACCCAGAAAAGTGAAACATGCAGCCTGCCGCGTCCCCCCAACTCCCCTCCCCCCACTCCCTCGTTGCAGCCCCATTTCCGAATCCAAAGCCTGCGGTCGACGGGCGGAGGAGGAGGATGAGGCGCATGATCTGGAAGGCGGTCGACATGCAATGATCGACGCCCAGCCTTCCCGTCAGTTGGACAGGTCTTTGACCGAGAGGATGGGCGGGGGCAGATGGGAGAGATGTCGCAAATGGTGAATCCCTGATGTAGATCGGTGGTGCATTTGCTTTTCGCGGGCGAGGGGGCCTTGTAAGATTCCCTGTGAGGCGGCCGTGGGTGTCTCAATAGACATAAGACTGGAACACCCATCATAGGCCGGATCCGCGTCCCGGACGAAGACCGTGGACTGAGTCTCGGTCGCTACAACATGCCAAAGGAGGAAACTCTCACGGCCGGGGAAGGCCGGGAGCGTCGCGATATGTTGCTCGAGTCTCTTCCGGAGGACGGTGAACAGGAAACTCGCGCAACATGCCACGGTTCGGGGCGTGTTCGGGGCAAGAATTCGGCTTGGGAAAATCGAGGTCAAGTTCAACTCTTCTTTTTTTCCACCCCCGCCAAGGGCAGCTTCCCGTCTCGTCCCATGTCAACATCCGTTAGATCGTTACAAGACACTGGAGAAACAGGTGGCGGTCAGTCAACGGGAAAACCGGTAGGAGCCGCAGATGGGATGAGCCGTCCCTAATGCCGTGGGCGATGAACGACTGGCATGGCGAGTGTATCGTTGGGCTCCGGGTTGCCAAATCGGAAGAGCCAAGCAGACCATGCACAGGAAAAGCAACAGTGTTTATTTCTGAGTCCTCCCAAAAGAAGAGCGGGATGACGAACATGGCCTCCCTAAACAGATAGTCCTCGCGAGCTGTCTCCCGCGCCTCTTCATATGGCCCTCATACCGGCGCGGGCCATCTCGGTGTATGCGTATGCGTCTGCGTCTGTGTAACCGACCACTCCGCGGAATGGGCAGGGAGCTGGTTCGAGGATCCCGTGTCGAGCATGATTGGAAGGGCTATGCAAGGGCCTGCACGAGAAAGTCCCCCGACTGGTGATGTCCTCTCCGGTTCCGCGTGGTCGGGCTCGAGTGGCGTCCGCCCAGTTCAGGGGTCGAAAAACATTCCCTCTCCCTATCCCCCCCAATCCGCAAACTCTGATCCCCCTGACATCCTAACCATGGACTTGGGATGTTGTTCTGCTTTTGCTTGTTTTTCAAAATTCGAGTGGGACCCAGAGACTCCGCAATGAACCTCGGGTTTTCCGCCTCCTAAAGGCCGTAAGCAGGTCTGCGTGTCTCGGCCATAGGCGCTATCGCAGAAATGACTCCGCGGCAGCCAGCCTTCCGGTCAAGTAAAAATGGTGAAAGCTGGCGGGCACTGCTCCGGGGCCGCTGTCTCCCTACTGGGTGTCCTCCTAACCCTTTCAGAAGTTCGACTTGGTGATGTTGGGTGTTAGAAGAAGGGGGGGGTTAAAATGGGATGTGCGCTGATACCTAGGCATCGAGATGATCGTACGCCCCTGGTCATGATTTTGATTCGGGGACAGGGGTTGGGGTATTTGGATTTGGGGACCCTGCCGCTGATTTTGCCGAGGTTTGCTACATAATGACGAAGACATCAAGGAGCATTGTTTGCGCCTGGAATCATGTTAGCTCCCGCAAAAGCAAGCATGCGGTTCTCCGTCGAGGCAGAGCCCTGTCGAAGATCATTCCTGACCGCCGAGCCATCGCAGCCTATCAATCTGCGTGCTGGATGACTTGCCGTCGCTCATCAGTACCAAGCAACGAATGGAGAGACTTCGCGCAAAGTGCCTTTCTTCTCCCTTCCGAGAACTGCCCTTCATAGGACGTCGCAGCCTATGGGACGCGAACAAGGCTACCCCAGCTTGCTTTTCTTCTTCTTCTTCTTCTTCTTCTTCTTGAATACTCCCGCCTGACGCGCCGCTGCGGCACGTGCTGGACAGTTCTCGATGACTGCGGATTTTGGGTTTGCCGTTGGCGCTGAGGGTGCTCTTGGCAAGGTAGAATGCTTCTCAAGCATACATCAACGCCGAGCGAAAAAGTCTTGATCGTTTGATGGCCAAACTTAGAAACGTACGTTGAATCAGCCTCACGACGAGATCGGCAAACAGTAGCTTTGATGTGTCGAGGCTGGAATGATATGGTGTTGCAAAAGGAGGTGGGGGGCACGTTGGCGACACAGGCCGCGAACACGCACTTGTTTCTTGTGTCACTGAACGATTTGAAATGTCAAGACGAAGACTAGGCGGCAGGAAATCACGTCCGATTCGACGCAGGCTGCGAACCTCGGAACCGGCGCCTCGATGTTTGCACCCAGACCGCTGGTGTTCTTGGATGGATGCCAGTGATGCTTAAAAAAAGACGGGATTCAGATTGAGACTGCGAGGGGAATAAATTTGACCCTTGTCCAAAAGACCAAACGCCTTCCAAAGCTTCCGTATCCCCCAGATTACCCATATCCCTACCAGGCCTCACAGCTACCTAGGTAGTCAGAATGCCGCCAGCCGCAAGACAACCCGCAAACAATGCCAACCAAGGTGTTAACCAGGCTCCCGTGAAGACTGGGAAAGAAAGAAAATCCCAGAGAAAACCATGACACCTGCCCAACAGACCGGTCCGGACATGTTGACGCCCGACGTTGTAGATTTGGGGTCCTTCGGGATTGAGAGAAGCCTCAGCCCAAGGAGTGCAGGGGACAAAAAAAAAAAAAAAAAAAAGATAAAGAAAAAGAAAGGAGCGTGGGCTGCTAGACTGTGAGGCTGACCAAATAATGCGGACACCAGTTCCCTTCCTGGTAGTTGTGAACCAATAGGAGGTTCCGGACAGGGAAGCGGCTGCCTAATGGCGTACGGGTGCATGGGTTACGAGACACACAAACACCCTTCGTTTGTGACCTTTCCTGTCGACATGAAGAGTTGCGCTGGAAGACAAATCTTTCCTCCCAGGTTATGCCGCCTCAGCCCGCTTGACGTACGCCCCAGTCTCACTGAATCATGTTGAGTGCTGCCCCGACTGAGACAATCAACCCGTCAGTGATGCGCCAAGAACGTGTCGGTCAAGAACCGTCCATGATGGCAGAGAAGGCGTAGCGTGGATCGGGTTGGCTTCGCACTCTCGCGATCTCGTGAGGAGCAAAAATGTCGCTGAAGATTTTGAAATCGCTCTTGTGACTGGAGGAGCTGCTGCTGGAGCCGGATGACGAGGACGAACTGCTCTTGGACTTGCTTTTCGACGAGCTGCTGGTGCCACCCTTGGACTTCTTGGCGATGTCATCGAGGATGCACTTCGCCGTGCACTGCCTGTCGTCCTCGAAGGCGAACATGACGGCAGAGAACTGGCCTCTTAACTCTGGGTCGTAGAGAAAGACTTCTCGCCATAGTTCTGCTAGCTCTTTGGGCGGGTTGCGGTAGCCATTGCCCAGGCCGAAGTCGCCGATGACGACATGCTGAAACCCATTGTAGACGCAGATTCGCAGAGCCGCTCGCATCTTGTTTCTCACCAATTCTCGCTCCTCAGAAAATGAGTACTTTCGCCCCCCATCGGTAAGTTTTGGCCATCGAGCCGGCGGCATGGAGATGACTGGAAACGATCTCCAATCCTTCATCTCGAGTGACTCGATTCTGTCTTGAAATTGGCGGAATCGGACTGAAGAAAGCGAACTTAGCTCGTGTGCCAAAGCTAAGAGTTTGGAGTTAGGTTGCTTACCGACATCCGGGGAATAGATAGCTCCCTCGATGGGTATAGGGTAGTTAGACGACGAGTACGTATCCGGAGCAGGGTTGCCCAGCGTCCACGAGAGGTTGCTTCGACGACATAGTCGCTCCTGAATTCACACTGATTAACCCTGCGTTGCCCATATGATGATGGTAAAAGCGTTAGCATACCTCGTATCCAACAACCCCCGTCTCCCAGTCTCCTCCTGGACGCTTCTCATTCGCGGCACATATGAAGGGAATCCTGACACCTTCGCTCTGGGCCCAACCAATTGCGCAGTCGACAGGATCTCCGTGAACGACATCTAAGCCCGTCAGTATGTGATGCTTCGCTTCCTTGGGAAGTTCGACCCACAGAATTTGGGAAGATCTGAACTCATGAAGCTCGGACGATTGATGGGAATCTGTTGCAGAGGCTGCGCGTACAGATAGGAGTATGGCGGCCACTCATCGCGGAAATGCTTGTTGACTTCTGGGATCAGTTTCTTCTTGGTATCAGCCGCAACCTCTGAAGGCTTGATCTTCAACGGCTTTGAAGACGGCATCCTGTGTCTGCGCGCGCAAAAATGGTTCAAAGAGCACACAATGGGTTTGTTGACCTCAAGTTATCTGAGATGCTGCTCCTGATGAAGGACGGAGAGATGAAGCTTGATGGCGATGAGTCCAAATCGCGGCGATATGGGTTCTATGGCCGGCTTTAAGTATCTTCTTGGACGTCAAGAGGCAGTCTAGTGTCAAAAAAGCCCATGACATATCGAGCGGCGACATGGGGCGGGAGGGAAAAGCAAAGACTACCATAGATCTCAAGTGTGCCCTTTGCAGAACGAGCTGCTTCGCCTCACAAGCAAGCGAGAGCGGTGAAGGATGAAGGAGGGGAGTGTAACCAATACTTGCCGGATCTCAGTCAAGACTGCGACATTCCAGGGTAGTGTATGTGAAGGGCGCGTAGAGAATGGGTGGGTTCGCAGGTGGTTGTGATGAGATGTGTCTTGCTTATACAGAAACCCGGGTCGTGCTACATCGAGCTTCCCGTGGTCTTGGTTGGTGGAATCCGATCGAGATACTACTGCAATCTGCCGCAGTTATACGAGATCTTCCTGTCTCCCAAGATCTCACTTGAGGCGTCCTTACGAGCCAGGGGGAGAGTATTGGGGACAAGCGGTGCAACAAGGGCTAAACACGTTGGCCGGGGAAGAAAGCATGGGAGGGCGGACGGAAGATAGGGTAAGTAGGGGACTTGAGGCAGAGGCATGGCCATGGAACAGACGGATTAGGGATAAGAGAAAGCGAGGATTGGTCATATTGTTTGCGGCAATAAGCAACGACACCCCGAAAGAAGCCACAGAAAAAAAAAAAACCAGCTTCATGCTTCTTGGATCTCTCTCAGGGAGCGGCTCTGGCAGGGATTAACGCGAAGAAGAAGAGATGCAAAGAGAGTGAGGCAAGACCAGAGCGATCGCCCGGGACCCTTGCTCGGATCGTTGGCCGAATTTGGCAGGATATGGATGTGCGGTGTTGTGAATCTGTAATTTGACAATGTTTGTCATGTAACTCATGATCCGTCCGGTGCTGCGTAGACTTGTGTGTCATTGGATCTGGCGGCCTCGGACGTGGCATTGAGATGAGAGGACGGCATCGGGCCCCAGAAAATGCTCTGATCCCAAGACCGCGTCCTGGGATTGCGAATCAAAGACTGCATTATCCCGAAGTCGTCCGCCCGTGGCCGGTGTTTGGTGTCTCGGGAGTTGAGAGCTGGCTGAGCTGAGCCCGCAGAGGACTAGAGCGGCATCCACCTCGGCCGGGTCCCTGCAATTGGAAGTCGGTCCGCAGATTTGATCTAGGGTCGCCTTTGTTTGCTCTCTCGGTCGATACTGTGAACTTTTGGTCTCCTTGGCTTGAGTTCTGACGAGAGCGAGCGAGTGAGCGAGCGGGAAAGCAGGTGATGTTGTGACCAGGACAGGTATGTGTAAGTCCATGGATGAAATGAATGAACAGACAGACAGACAGACAGACGCCATGCCTCGGAATCGGTGCCCAGGTGAGCAAGACAGCCAGGCCAGGGAAGTGGTACGTGCTGTCCTGGATCTGCGACTGCTGACTTACCTAAGCCATCCTTATCGTCGATAACGGGCTTCTCTTATCTAATCCGATCGGTTGAACCGAAGGTGGATGGGTCTCCACCTAGCTCCCATTGGAGCTTCCCATTGGTGCATCAGCTCCAGGAGCTGATTTTCGAGGTCTCCCGTATGTCACTACGAATGTGAATTCTCATTTTCATCGCAAGCACCATATCACATACCCTGCGAGCCCCGAACTGGAAATCGCAGACCCCGCCAAAACCAACTCACTCTTTTCAGCATGCGGTAGTCGGACAATCACCCCTTTTGTCGAAAATGAGAAGATCCTTGAACCCAGCGGCATCGAGCCAGCTAGGGAACTTGCTCTCTTCCCGCTGTAGACGATACGTCTCGACAGCACCACACCGGACCATTGCTCAGTACCTTGACTGGAAACCGGAGACAGAAGTCAAAGATGTTGTCGTCAATGGATACGTGCGGTCCGTCCGGAACATGAAAACAGAGCAGTTCGTGAACGTTGGCGACGGATCGACGCAGCAGCCCCTCCAGGCCATGGTCTCGAGAAGCCAAGACGAGAGGTGAACGGCTTCGGCTTGCCCACTATGAATATGTCTCAGAAGCGCTGATTATTCATTATCGAGTAGCTCAAGCTTGCGAGTCGGTGCTGCAGTCCGCCTAAGAGGTTCCTGGGTCCCGTCCAAAACTGAGGGTCAGAGCCACGAGTTGAGAGTCGGCCATGTCGAAGTACTCGGCCCTTCCGATGCTAAGGTATCCCATTCATCTTTGAATTTATTCTGTTCATCGTATGATTCTCATCTTGTTTGTTCAACAGACTTTTCCCATTCAGAAGAAGTACCAGACACCGGAATTCCTCCGCACCATGCCTCATCTTCGGCCGAGAATCCCACTCAACGCCAACATTCTGCGCCTGAGATCAGAGGCTGTTGCGACGTTGACTCAGTTTTTCGCCTCGCGAGACTTCATTCAGACACATCCGCCTATCATTACGTCTTCTGACTGTGAGGGGGCTGGAGAGGTTTTTAACGTTACCACTGGCCCCAGCCAGACTTCACCCGCGGGCGACGAAAAGAAGAAGAAGAAGACAGAGTTATTCTTCCGCTCACCGAAATACCTGACGGTCTCGTCTCAGCTTCATCTCGAGGCACTGGCCCAGTCGTTGGGCCATGTTTGGACACTCTCTCCCACGTTCAGAGCAGAGCAAAGCGATACAACTCGACACATGAGCGAGTTCTACATGTTGGAGGCTGAGATGAGCTTCGTCGACGAGCTTGACGAGGTTATGGACCTCCTCGAGGACATGCTACGCGGACTGGTCACAGGCTTACACGGTACACGAGCTGCGCAAGAGCTGCGAGAACGGCGCGGACACGGCCAGTCACGAACGGCCGAGGACGATCTGGTTCCAATGGAAGAGGTAAACCGCCGGTGGTCTGGAATGATGCAAAATCCGACATCAAGGTGGCCGCGCATCACCTATAGCGATGCCGTCAAACTCCTTCAGTCGGAGGGAGATCGATTCGAGCACAAACCGACTTGGGAAGGAGGGCTGCATTCAGAGCACGAGAAGTTCCTGGCCAAAACGTTAGGTGCCACTTACGAGGCCGGCGCGTACATGCCTATCTTCGTTACCCATTATCCGCGCGAGATCAAGGCCTTCTACATGCGAAGATCAGCATCGCAAGGCCGCAGCTCCGACCCTGTTGGTGCTACGGTCGACTGTTTCGACCTGCTGGTGCCTGATTTATGCGAGATTGCCGGCGGTTCCATGCGTGAACACCGCTTGGCAGAGCTATTGGATACCATGAAATCTCGTGGTATGAGCCCACCGTCCGGCAAACAAGCTGGCAATACTGCCGGCAGCCTGGATTGGTACATTGACCTACGCCGTTGGGGTTCTAACCCGCATGGCGGTTTCGGGCTAGGCTTTGACAGGCTTCTCAGCTATCTCGTGGGAGTACCAAACGTCAGAGACGTCGTGGCTTTTCCCCGCTGGTTTGGTAGGTGCGATTGTTGATCGACTGTCGAGGCCAGGGTCGTTCCTATGGAACAACCTACAGGTTCCCGCCTCCCAGACGGTTCGTTAAGCTTTGCCTAGCTTGGATTCTGGAAGCTGGCTCAATGCAACAAGCACGACTTGCAGCTACACAATGATAGACCGCCGTGTACTACCTCTATTGCTGAGTCCATCCCTGACTCCACCTCTTGCGTGTGTTCCACACGTACAGCATCCCCATGAGGGCATCGCCCCCAAGCTGGGCTTTCTTTTTGATGTCTCACCCTACTGTGGCTTGCAGATGACAGATTCAAAAGTCTACGGGATAATCACGCGAGGTTCTACGACCGACGGGAACAGACGCCCATACCCTGGACTCAGAGACTCATCTTAGGAAGAGGCTGTTGACCGTTAGGCATGGAAACTGTCTTTGCCACAGTTGAAGTCCATCTTGCCGACTACGCTAGAAGACGTGAAAACGTTCAATCCATCCTCTTTGGCAGGAAGCCGATGTCTCCGCCATTACCCATTAGGCGGTTTCAATCTGAAGTCGCTCTTCCGCACATGAGATGTCTTGTTCAACATCACACAGGACAAGACCCTGTATCATGATTTTGTAATTTTACAATACAAAATTCGATGTCTCGAACATTGCTGACCGAAACATCCACTCACCAACTATTCAACTCACAAAATTCAACGCGTTCTCAGCCAAGAAAGAGTACCTATGGGCAGAGGCAGTATGCGCGTCGGCCGTCCAGAGCCTGAATCGATGGCCAAAGACGTTTCGAAATTGGTTAAGTTGGCAGGCTTCGCAATAGACCGTTCTGCAATAGACCGGTAAATGCTAGGGAGCAAGCATGTGAACGAGATCGAATAGGTTGCAACTACCCGCTGCCACAGCACCTGAAGGATATGGATGAGGTTTTCTCTTCAGCGATATGACACAAGCCTTTGTTATCGGTCTATCTATTGTGTTAATCTTCCTGGAAGCCCGTGAGTAGCCAGACCTGTTAGCTAGCCATGTCAACCAACTGCAGTCCAACCAACAGCCGTCGAGGGACAGCATCAACTGCTCGGACGAATTTCACCCACTGAACACATGTGCAGTCTTCAACAACCAGGCCGTTGGAGAGGCTCAGCAAGCAAACTCAGATTTATGTTGTTTTCTAGACAAGTTGCCCAGGTTTGGCTGGAGCGAGTTGGTCAACATTCGCTAGTCCCAGAGACCATACTGTGTAAATAATGACCCGAGCATTGTGCACTCATTCTCGCTACCGTCATCTATCAAATTTCATTGTCACTGCTGCTTGTACGTCGACGACAAGATCAGGGGAGTGAGGAACAACAGTAATGACAAAGCCGACAACAGATCCCAGCACTTGGATATACTTGGGCCTCGAATTGGTGAGCATTCGCCCAAGGTTTCGTCCATGCTGCTCACCGCTACACCCAAGCCATCTCGCGCTTCGAACACCGGTATGCAAGGGCTAGCAAAGGCTGATGCGAACATCTAACCTAAGGCTGCAGAGAGCGGAAACTTGGAAACGTAATACTATGAGGCTTGCGATGCCGTTGTGTTGCAAGACGAGTTGGCAGATTTGAGCTTGCGGTCTGAATCAGAGCCAGCCGCGGTTACTGGTCTGATCCGCCGTGCATGGTCAATCCTAGACGCCTCTTCTGAAGGATTTGCAGGTCTCGAGAAACGATCGTGTGACGGACGGACACAGCGCTACTTGACGCGGAGCAGTCCATGTGGACGATACGAAGGAAAAGACGACATGGAGCCGGCATTAAAAAACTACGGCGGTATTATCCTCGCATCGGTGACAAGTTTGCGGCAGGTGTTGCCTTACTTACGGTGACTACGCAGATGGATATTGCAACGATGTTGCTGGGACAGGGTCTGGGTATGGGACTACGCAGTGAGCATTTCCACGGCCCCAGACCGAAGTCATCGCATCCGCCAAAGTTTAGTTTCACCTAAATAAAAGCTTAAACCCACAGCGTTCGGCCAGGACGGGGCAGCTTGCGTCGTCGTCACTGGGGTCACCCAGCGTCCGATTGAGCCGTCGATTAAACGTCCGGATTTTCGGCACAGCGGAACTGGGGCAGAACGGCACTGCGGCAGCGCAGTACCAGATGGATATCACTCGGGACGGATGCAGTATATGGAGACGTCAACCACAGCGCATTTACAGTACAAGCACCCGCACAGAGTGAGACTGGATCTAGCTCTGGCAGAACCTGGCGCCAAGGGATGAGCCCCTCTTGGTTGAACTCTTCCGGCCTTGCACAAACCCGAAGGGCCGTGATTTGTGAAGACGCCGGCGCTTATTTGCCAAGGATGTTGGGAAAAGCTGGGCAGCAAGTCTTGTCACACGGATGCTCTCTTGGATCGAAAGACAGCGGGAGGTTTTGGCGAACGGAGCAGAGCGCCGCACACCTGACACGGTGTCACCATCCGTACAGCGCACAGCCAAAGTGCATCCAGATGGATTGGAAACTGCACGATGTTTCTGGGTCGCCACCACCGTCAACAAACGGCTCTCTTGCACGCCGTCCGGCCGGAAGCAGCCAACTGGCGTTCCGTCTAAGCCCACCAGCATCCGAAGTTCTTGCGGCGCCCAAGAATCCGTCTCACCTGGCACCGCAGCCGTCTGACCCGGGGGGCGAGCGAGATATTCCAGTCCTCGCTCACGTCAATCGAATCCCGCATCCTTTTCACCTAATCACCCATAACCTTGATCAGGCCCTTGGAAAAAGCCGCTGGCTGGATTCCGCTCATCCCCACAATACGAACTTCAGGAGTCAGGACGGGGACATGAGAGCTACACTAGTCTCACCACAATACAATGAATATTGACTCCGTACCGTAAATCCACACCAACATCAAGGACGTATTACGAATGACCTTTTACTAAGGTGCTTCATCCCGATTTTGCCGGCCCGCATGCCACACCACGAGGTACCCAGGATGGCGCTATCGATAGTGCTTCGCCGTCAACGAGTAGTGCAGATTTCTCCATCCCTCGCAATCCTAAAGCCGTCAGTGCTGCTGAGGGCCGCGTCAGCAGCTAACCGGGGACTCTTCTTGGACAGAAAGCCAACCCCCTAATTAAGCCACGGGCGAAGGAGCTATCCACTGCGGATGAAGCAGTCGTTTTCGGACTCGAGAAAGGGATAGCAGTCGAAGCTGGGATAGCAGTCGAGGCTGTGAGCTCGCGGCGTGTCTCGAACGAATGAAGCTCGACATGGCGTGGTGATGACATGGAGCATCGAAATAAGCTTAAGCACACCCTCGGGATCATCTCTGGAAAAACTGGCCATGCGAGCCAAGAAAACGAATCCTCTGCGCAGGATTCACGGCCTGCGCGGCTTCTCACTGGCAAAGGAGCAGGAACTCGGTAAACTGCATCCAACGTGGAGCTTGTTGGAAGCAACGTTTTTTCCCAGTTCCTCCTGGTGTCGCTTAATCGGTGGGACTCATGGGGGCCCGTTGGCGATGAGATGGCCTGACGAGCAGACGTCCTACTGTTCAGATCTGCCCATCTCGCATCCCCTCACCAATCTCGAAACAGTCAGCTTCGCTCCCTGGAGGAGCTACATCTGGTGGGAGTCACAGCCACATCCTACGGAATCCAAACATTGGCGTTGCGACAGGCCGATTCCACTGCTCCTGGGCCCGTTGCAAGGGGACAACGACCACAAGCAGTCTTTTTGAGCTGTTGACAGGTTGCCAAATCATTCGGTGTGGAAAAAACCCCGTAGTTTTCGGACATGAAGGCTACCAAGACAGGCTGCCAAGATGCCTGCGACTAGCCTTGAAGTCTTCCACATCCATGCTTCACCAATCGATACGCAGGCGATCCCACATCGGGGGGGGGGGCACTTGATGATTATGTCCCAAGAACGCCGCCGCTGGCTTGGACGGCCATGTCGGGACCGATACGATGACGCTAGGCTTACGCTAAGCTTACACCGCGCCGCGCTGTTTACCGATCTCATCTCGGTCATTTGCAAGCGCAGGTGGATGGAAGTCCAGCACTGCCTCAATGCCAATGCTTCGGTCGGGCGGCCGCCAACGCAGGAATATGATACTGCATCATCTAGGGTTAAACCAACGACCTGGCGGCCCCTTTGTGCAGCCGTTTACCGGGGCCGATGCATCCGGGCATCGCTCCGCAAGATGGGTCGTTGAATCGGCACCGTTTGGTGCCGCTTAAGCGGAACCCCCCTTGTCAAACCGCCGCTGGCCTCGAGCCCGCATCCCGGCCATTCACCCTCAGCAGCGAGGGAATCTTGCAATAGACTAACATCCTGCTGTCTAGCCGAACTCAAGCTTTTCTGTGGTGTTGTCAACGAAAGTGATCGGACAAGGAACGGATCCGACTTTGGTTCTCCTAGGGAATCCGCCTATCTACCTTATTTCACGTTGCATCTAGCTTTGTGTCTTTCTCGAAGTGTTTACTGCCGTACGGACAGGGCGCGCGATGTCATGATGCCAGAAGGCAACCGTGCCTACCCCTAGGAGCACTGCTGAGGACCACCATGACCGGACGACAGATTAGAGTTGCAGCGCCGACCCGTCGTTGTAAGTCGCCACCTCATTTTCGCGGCGCCAATGCACTTGGAACAGGGTCTACACACCCACATAGCTTGCAGCCTGTTTGTTCGTCCTGCACTTCGGACACCATCCGGTCAGGGTTTCTACTATTTGGCTTTTCTCAGCGCTGCTTCTGGTGCCCTAGCCTGATGATACATACCATCGACCGTCAACGTTTGGCTTGCTACTACATGGTCCGCCACCAAGTTGATGAGCCCGCAAGGTGAAAACTCAGAAACGAGAAGTTCACAGGTGTTAAACCACGTCAGGCCACAGACCTAAACGGCAGGAAGGCAATATTAGTACAGAGTTGCATACAGTCATAACAGCCGACATCCCATTGCAAAATCAAATGGGTAGTCTTGGCCGATCCGAGATATCCCACACATAACCTCCTCGGTCTCTCAACGCGAGAAGAACATTCAGAAACCGGAGGCAAAGGTTTTGTACAGGCAGGCTTCCTCGTTGCGAGTTCTTGCGGACGACATACCGGCCTCCACTGGACAACCTTTTGACGCCATTTGCAAAAGCTTTCGTCGGCGAGTCGCCCCCCCCTCCGAGATTGTGTTCGGTGCGAGGCTGGGTTAGGCGACACGTTACTAGCTACCGGCTCCCAATCATCCTGAACGGTAGGACGGAGTCTCCTGGAGTAGCCCGCTCCAGTGTTTCCAGACACACATGACGATGCTTCAACCAAGCACAACTCGAGTTTCATGTCCAGCCTGAAATCCTGCAACGGGCTATCGCATGAATCTGTCCCAAATGTCTCGCAGCACTTCGATGAACGCCGGTCTAAACTCGGTGACTTATCGCCTCAGCCTGCCATCGCGCCGAAGAGACGACGTCCAAGTTGCGGTTTGGGAGCCACGGTTGCGTGCGTGATCTCGGATGCCTGTCTCACTGTTGGTGACACCAACAGCAGCAGTCTCCCTTCTGCAGTAGCCGGTCTTGTACTCGCCTACATTCATGGCAAAACATCTCACGTCTTGATGTTCCTGATTCGAACTCGATGGGAAGATGGTCAATCGAAGTAATTGGCTTGTGTGTGCGAAAATGGTTGGGTAACTGGGAATCACTTGATTAGCTTTCAGTTACATGCGACGAAAGCACGTAACACCAGACGAGAGCACTGCTGCCAGCCGCTTGACATCTTCGTCAACCTCACAGGAAGAGAGATAACGCTTTTCTTGATTCACTTCGGCCCTTCGTTTTGGAGGCTATGGCTGTCCAAACCGAATGTCTGCGGATGCCGCTCGAATACAGCCGGCTGGGTTGGCTGCATTCCAATGGGCGAGACAAACACGATGCTTGGCATGTGGCGGCACTCAGCTCGATGAACATACCTCAAGACGACCTAGAACGAGCGCCGGCTGGGTCGTGCTAGCCAGAGCTTGCCGGCTGATTTTGAGCGGTGAAGCAAGACAACGTTTTCAGCCTGGAATGGTGACGTGGTTGTCCCTGCGGATGCTCGATACGACAACGACTTGAACCGCCAGGATGATGTGTATACGAGCGATCACTCTTCGGCACAGGAGACAGTCTATTCTGAGAGTAATTCGCCGCTCAGTAAGTGGTCGCTGTCCTGCTAAGAGACAGTTGTTGCAGAATTGTGACCATCCCGGGGTCTGCTGTCGCTGGCAATCACAGTCCAGCATCGCCTGTCTATTCCTGTCCTCGATGCTGATGGTTTGCACTCCCTAGCGAGCGGCTATTCTTATTTATCGAAGTCTATCGTTTCAAGGAGACATCCCTTGTTTCTGGTTATACTTCAATTTAGGGTTCGCTGCCACGGCACATCCTTTTATGCGCCGAGTCATAGTGGGGGGGGGGGGGGGCCAGGCAGTGCTCAGCATTCCAAGAGACGACTGGAGCCCCGGCTGAAACTTGAACGGAAAAGTGAGTCGGCAAAGGCGAAGAGGCTGAAGAAGATGCTTTTCACCTTCTGAATCCAATTTTGGCGGGCCAATTCCACAGCTCCAGGTACAGCGCAGGCTACATAGTGTGATGGGTATATTTAACCCCTAACACTGGTATCGTGGGAATACAGATCTACTTGTAGATAACTTTGAATAGGTAGAAAATCGCTTAACAGCACCAGCGAGAGGAAGTACCTGAGGGAAGAGCTCAAGCCATAAGAACCTGAACAGGGGGTAAAACTTTGGCCCGCAACCGCAGTATTGTCAGCTCTCGACTGGGGCCAACATGGGGAGGGGTCGCCGAGCTGGAGCCTACCTCTCGCGACCGTCGCTCACGAAGTGTACACACGTCCTTCAGGTCTTGGCCCTATTGTGACAGCGTGGCAAGAGAGGCGTTGGTCGCAACTTTACATGAAGGGTGGAAAAGCATGGTTGACAAGTCGACTTGAGAAAGGTGGCAGCGGGGACCCTTAGAAAGTATTCTGGGGGCTGGGAAAAGCGTATTCGCCTGTTGATCAAAGGCTACAGGGACTGTTGGAGAAAAGTCTCCTCCTGCAGGATCGATCACACACCCACCCACAGGCGCCACTCCAACAGAGCGGTGTCAGATTTTGATGCGAATGATGATTCCAACGGACCGCACCTTGAACAGGCATATAGTATAATTGGGATGGCGGGCAGGTTCTCTTGAGGTAAGTTCGGGCGAGAAGGTCGCAATGGGCAAGCATCTCGAGTCCCCCGCGTTGATTGGGTTAACGCTGCCGCTATTGTGAGCGATCATCGTACGGGCGGCGTCACCGTCATCGTCTCGGCATGGAGCGGCTTGCAGTCGCCTAAGCCATCTGGTCTGCCTCTATCCCCTCGGCCGATGCGACTATCTGCAGTCATCATCTTGAAACCGCGCTGGGGATGCAGTGAGGCTCTAGTGAGCGTGGCTCAAGGGCTCCCACCGGTTGCCACCCATGTTGGCGGCTTCTCCGGGATGCAACCGCACACACATGCTGCGCTTTTCACCGTGATGGGCGTGATGGCCAAGAAGCGATCTCGTTTGTGCAGCGCAGGATAACTGACATCAGGCGTCAGAAGTAATGTTCTCCAACCTTGGAGGATTCCTGTCATGGACACCCCCGCGCGGTGACGGCTCACCCGAAAGCGAATAACGCGCAAAGGTTCGTTCTATAAGTAAAAGTTGATGAATCTTATTAGCAACAAGCTTTTCCGCGGGTCGCAAGTCGCAGGCGCACAGTTCACCGTCACCAATGAACGAAGACGAAAAGGGCCGCCGGTCCGATTAAGCATCTTACTCGGGACGGAGGCCAAAGGTTGGGTTTGGGTTGATGGCACACTCTACCTGCTGCGCAGGGAAAACCTTCACAGGATATCGAGCCATGGTTCACCCCAGGCCGCTATCGCACCCTTCCATGGGTCATGCCACTGTCGACAAGGCAGATTAACTGCCCTTTGGGATCTCGGCAGCCTTACATCAGGGGACATATACTATCATCCAATGTAACTGGCAGAACCCAGCTTGAAGCTCGAGGGAGAAGCAACGGGGATCGAGGTCTTCGCTGCGTGCCCCATCCAGTGCTCGTTTGCCAGCACTTTTCCTCGGACCCAGTGCCGCTCCAAGGTCCGACAGGCTCCGTCAGGAGGGGGGGGGGCCAAGACACGAAGATGCTGACTCCTGCGGGCTCACTGCACTCACCCCCCCCCCCCCGCCCAGGCAGAGGAACATCGTCAGATCCCAGAGGAGCCGTGAGGTATGCCAAGAATACCAAGACGACGCTAGGAGAAGTGGCTGACAACGCTTAAATTCATGCTTAAACCTGCTCGTGGTGCCGTGGCGCTGACGCAGCTTGGCTCAGAGAAGCCGATTTTCTCTTTCTCTCTTAGCTCGTCTTGCTGCGTCCTGCTTTGACTAATTCTCAGCCTACCAAACCCCGATCCGAGCAAGCCGCATTCTCTGGCCCCGTCGCTCTCGGCGCTGTTCGTCTGAGACGGGGCTTGTCTGCTGTCAATCTACGATCGTGACTGGATGCGGTCCCAGTCAAGGGTTGTCCTGTTGGCGTTCTTGGTCCCCCCCCCTTCTAAGCCTCTCCGTCATTCGCTTAAATGCCCACAGCCGGACACGAAAGGGAAATGGCGCCGCTTAGTCGGCTTCTTGAGGGTCCCGCTTCGCACATTTTCTCGCGTCCAAAAGAACATACATGATTGGTAAAAAGATGACAGATACGAACGATCAATTCAAGTTCATCCCCAAGACAGGCCCTTTTCTTGCCTTTCCAATCCCCCCACCCAGTCCGTGCTTTTGGGGGGGGGCGCCCAGGATACGAACGCACCAAACATGTGCCACCGTCCACGGGATTGCCAACCCGGGTCTTGGCTACCACTCAGCTACTGCGGAGTGCGCTATTGACATGCCTCGTTTGGTCCTGACTCCAATAAACTGATGATTATCACCGCCAAGATGCATGGGTTTCTCCGGCAAGGCAGTAAGGAAGAAACAAGTGGTGTTTACTTCAATCCTTTCGATACGGATGATACCCGGCCCGCCTCTTATTTACAGGCACAACCGATGATTGACGAGCGATGATCTTGCAATCCCAGTTGTTCCCCAACTTCTCCTCTCTCTCTCGCCCTCTCACTTCAAAGATAGTATGCGCAGGTATAGTGGTTCTGGGTGGAAACAGTGTGCATATGTGCCGCAAGCTGAAGACCCAGAAATTGCAAATCGCGCTCTAACTGCCAGAAGAGGCTCGGCGGGATCAACACCCTGGTAGCCCGAGAGTTGTGTGAATCTGCGGATACACTATCCGTATGTGGTATGATTCGCAGTCGACAGTAGCTTGGTGCCAGGTCAACTTTCTTCGCGCAAGACAGTTACCCACCGCAGCTGTCAAAAATCATCCCCCTGGACCCGAAACGAGGCAATTTCACTTCCGTTGCCTATCAGGCTATTGCTGCGCTCAACAGGCGGAGAAAAGACGATCAAGAGAGGAAAGGGGGGGTCATCGGTCGGAATTCTCCATGCCGTAGTACTGACTGATGACTGGGCTCGACCCGAATGAATAACTCGCTGACTCGATGCTGACGGCTGACGGATGCACACCCACCACACTCGCCCTAGTGGCCACACTCTTGACGGCTCACGGCACCGCAAAGGAACGAGGTCAAGGGCTCGATTCCCCTCACCTTTCCTAATTCTCCTTGGTCGTTCCGCAGGGCTGATGAGTATTTCGGATCGCAAACAAGCCTTTGTTCTATTGTCACCGTGAATGACTCGCAGCGCCTGGACGGCTTCCGTGAGCCGAAGCGCCCACTGCCCCCGGCTTTAGGTCGGATCAGGAAGAAGGACGTTTCCATTCCCTTGGAAAGTGTATCTGATAGGCTTATTTCCGCTGTTCAGAGGCCCTGTCTCCCCCTCCCCATGGTGTTAATAGTGGTCCTTAGTCCTAGACCATTGAAAACGACCAAAGCAGAGACTACTACGGCAAACTGCGCAAGCTTCTAGTTATTTATCAGACATGTGATACAATTGCGACCAAACAAGTCAGAAGAGATGCCTTGCTTCCCGAGATTGCACACGCGCGTCGCGAACTGAGCGAATCTACCGGCTGGTCGGCGCAGCTACCTCTGAGCAGAGAAAGGGGGTTGGCAGTTTTTGAACGGGTGACAGGCACGCACACCTGGCCGGAAATCCCGTTCGTCCAAATTCGAGGTGGACAGGGAGGGGATGGAAGGGAAGGGGCCAGGTCGTTTATCTGACAACCTTAATACCACGGCGCTCTCTGGCGCGCGAGCTTGTTGGATAAGGTGTCTGTGAGATTATGGGGAGGGGGTGAGGGCAGAAAACACTTTTCAACGGCTTTGCTCGTGCCGCTGCTGTGTGTCTGTGGTGCGGTGCCGCATTTCCCGTGGACGGGATGGATCGTTCGGCAAGCTTTCTTGTTCTACTTGCTGCTCTCTTGTTCCTCGACGCAATCGCCCCCTTCCGCGCGTGCTGCTTTTCGTCTAGTTGTCTACCCGGCACTCTGGTCCGGCTACGTCTGGTGATTGAAGCATGAAAAAGCATGGGTGCGTCCGTGTGTCCGTGTGTCCGTGTGTCCGATGGACGGTGAATGCATACGACGTTCATATCACGGGTGTGATGGCGCACACAAAGTTCACCCACCACGACGACGACAGTTGTGGTTTGGCAATCAGAGAAGTCGTCCGTCGTACACACGTGTGAGAGAAAAAGGTGTGTGTCTTTGTGTCATGAGCGTGTCAAAATGTCTTGTACCGTCGTTTCTCGACTCGGCTATCGTTGGTCAGAGTCATGTTGAGAGACGGTACACACACACATACGACATACGCACACATATGCGCACCACCACAAAAAAAAAAAAAAAAAAAAAAAAACCAAACCGCCCCCGAGTACAAGTGTTGCGAACGTTTTGTTCAGACACCAGCGGCAAATTTCCTTGACGGTCGAGTTCTCGCCAATGTAACAATGTGAGACGAGCGTTGGGGGTGTCTTGTCAAGCTTCCTTAATCTCGCCCATGTCATTTTTCTGTCCCGGTTTGGGAAGGTCGGTTGATGTTTTGGGAATGTGTTGGTGGTTGTTCAGTTGGGCGCCCACTGACTGATGATACTGCGAAGCCGTTGGTGGGCGATTACACTTTTGGGGTAATTGGGTGGGTATCGCCGAGCTCTTGTTCTCGTGTAGGACGCACTCTAGCTGTGAGGAGCATGATTGATCCAAAGAGCCAGACAGTTTGGTGAGAAGGCCTTTTTTTTTTTTTTTTTTTTTTTTTTTTTTTTTTTTTTTGGATGTGTTTTGTATTGTCTGGGATCTTCCCTTTGCGTTGTCGTGATGCTCTCACTCTACTCTGGAGATGGTGAAGATTTCCGGTGCACACGTTAAGCTGGAGAAAACTCTGATTCAGACTGCGGGGTCCCGAACTGGCCGAGTCCCTCGTATTTGTCCCGTCTTTACCGTAGTAAACAACCATCACCTCTTGTGGCCAAGGAAGCCGACAAGTGCGGTTCGCATGACGGACAATTTGAAGGCCACATCCGTGAACGCGATAGCGCCAAGGAATCTCCCGGGCCCCGAGCAAAGACTCAACAAAAGCAGGCACCAAACCCCGAAATGACGCCAAGGTTCGTGGCGCGACGATAGCTGTCAAAGAGGTTAAAATCGGACTGCTCCGCGTGTGACCGGGACACACCATTACACACCAGCATGAAGGGAATAAAAAAAGGGGGTAGGCGGTGAGAAGAGCAGCAGAGGTAGCTAAGGTTCTCACTTGGGGGAATTAAGCTTGAAGTATGATAGACTATCACGGAGGAAGATGGACGGGGGATGCAAGGCGAGAGAGATGGGATGGGATTGGGGGCCGCGGGGGGGGGGGCGCTTTGGTCTACCTTTCGGCCGCCGACGTCGAACTGTGCTCCTACGTGTACTGAGGTATTTGGTGTCGCATGCGAGCCTTGGAATTTCTAGCACCATTGTTGTACTCTGTACTCTGTTGATGTCCGCGGATGGTTGTGATGGCTGAAATTACTTGGGCAACGGTGCACGAGTACCGGACTCGGTGTGTGCTGGGGAGGCATGTTTTGTATTTCATTTGCGGGGGGGACATCACTCGTGGCAAAGCTTTGTGTGGCCCGGGAGGCTGTCCTCTCTCTCGATTTCCTCTTTCAAGATGCTTTGTGTCGTCGGTGTTGCTTGAGTTTAGTTTTTGAGGCTGTAGAATATTTCTTCGGGGGTTTTTTTTTTTTTTTTTTTTTTTTTTAGGTTTTAACAGATGGTAAACGGGAAGCGACGCTAACGTCACTTCGGCCTACTAATCACCGGCGGCAGTCTTCAGTACAGTACACCTAGTCAGCTTCGCTCTCGTTTGGACGCAGTCAGAACCGTGCCACGCAACGGCTCATGACGTCCGCTCTGTGCGGGCGACATCACGGGTGCGCCGGGGTTGATGACGAAGGCGGAGGCTGTGTCCCGTCGCCGCCGCCGCCGAGGCTGCCGGTTCGTCGCCTCTTCTTCTTTTTCTCGGGAAAGAACTCTGGCCACGGCATTGTGCTTCACGTCATTCCGCCGAGTCACGAAGAGGGGGAAAAAAAAATTAAGGTGGTAAATCCTACTGCGGCAAAACCCGAGTTCAGGGTAACGTTCCCAGGGTGGTGACACGAGGTCGTTTTGACACTCGCTTTCTGGGACATGCATCGGGAAGGGGAGGAGGGGCGTGTCCGTGTTGTGTGACTGGACTGACTCTGTCTCTCTCTCCCCCTTGCCTCGAGATCGGATTGTTCGTTGAGGATCCCAGTATTCGGGTTCAGTGTTGGTGTGTGCATTCTTCTTTGCTTGTCCGGGCTTTGGAAAGCCTACGCGTGTACGTGTGTAGATTCCTCTTTTTTGGCGTCATGGGGACAGTCGGACGTAATCTGAACCTTCAGTTTCCTATTTCAGGATCTCCCTTTGGACAAGATAGTAATCTTGCTGTTCGCCAGAATCCCGGTAGGGAGGCAGCTGACGGTCAGCGTCAACGTCAGCCGCGCGGATGTGTCCGTATGGGGCCTCCGCAACAGCACGCTGGTGAGCGTGTACATGAGTGAGGCTGACCGACTTCGCGTGCACAAACGGAGGTTGCTATTTCAGGTTGCGCGGTCCCCACACGGCGTTTCTGGTATACACGTGTATAGAAGGGAGAAACGGACGTCTATATCAGCCGAGGGTTGTAAGTGGGAGCCGCCGCCGCCTCTTCACGGAAACGGGAAAGGGCTAACGACGGACGAGTAATGGCGCGGATCCCACCCTATCTTTGGGGGACTAAGACTCGTACCCGTTGTAAACAATCATAATAACTGTTTGCCTCTTAACGACGGCGATTGGACTTAAGGTTTTTGTCTGTTTTTCTGTGGAGGGAGGGAGGGATTGCGAGTTGGGCAGCGAATACGATTCCGTTGTGTGGCTCAGAGCCCCATGGGACTGCGCATGAAGTCGTAGTGCAGGTGCTCTGATGTCCACTTCCTCTCCCTCCCTGGGCGATGATGTTGACAGTGGGCCGGGGGGCTGGGACTCTTGGACGGGGTTGAGGGAGCCAGCCTGTCAGGTTCCTAGATTTCTTGATATTGTGAGCGTCGTTGAATGCCAAGGTCGAGAGATGGGGAGGGGGTGTGACTGTGGACGCGGGCTGGGGCCGGTGATGCGAAGTTGAGTTTCCATGCGCGTTTGACAGCTGGCCCGGGTTATGCTCTAGATGGGTGTTGGGAGACAATGGTTCTGGATGCTAAAACAAGAAGCGCTTGGTATAGGGAGGACGAGTCAAAGCCACAGCGACGAATCTGGCGGTTTCCGGGTATCTGGATGGAACAGAGCGCCCACGCCTGCGATTTTTGTTGCGGCAGTAAGGGAGAGAGGAAAACCGCAACCGAGCGGCTGGGTGGCGGTGGTCCCGTTTGCCCAGGTCGTCGTGATGCCGCTCTTGTCTGACAGACTGATGCAGGAACTGTTCGTCCGAGTATGTTGATTACTTGGCATTGGAGAATATCCTTATGGGAAAAAGGCTACCGGCATAGTTTGGTCTGGGTGTCGGGGGTGAATTTGGTTTACCGCCCGTGTCTGGTTGAGCGCCGTCCGGGACAAAGGGAGAGCGGCAGAAGGAAGCACATAACGGGACTCGGGTGTCTTGCAGTGGGCATCAACCGACTTTGAGCTTTTGCGTTGGAACGCGAGGGATTGAGGCATTGGGTAGGCTGTGATGTGATGTTTTGGTTCCTTCGGTACACTTGTCGCTGAGCCCAGATCGTGGTGAGCTGCGGGATCTCGCCCGATCTCTTTTGGGGCGAACAGGAGGACCTTCGGCCCAGCTCGAGATGCCCGCCGAGTTCAACCCCTTAACCCATCCCCTCTCCCCTTGCTCTTTGCCGGGGCCCGTCGCCGGTGCTGGCGTGCTTGGCTTCGCGCACCGTCAAGGTTATTCAGATTGAAAGTATCTGTAACAACAGGGGCGATTAAGGTGCAAAAGGACACGTTCTTGTTCATTGTCTCTGGTCTGACTAGTGCAGCACGGTGCCGCTTGTGTGTCTTCTTCGGGTTTAGACTGATCGTAAGGGAAGGCAGCGCTTACTGACACGCCTGGAATCTTATTTACCTTATGTCGATTACCTTTTCCCGCTAGTAGATTAAAAGGGTCCCTATGTGCACTACGGAGCGTGAGAGGAGGCGAGTGCAAGACGAGGGGCGAAAGTAGCATACTGCATAGTCCTATAGTAGTGAGTCGGCTGTCTGAACCTTGGAATCGTTGGCAGTAAACGCCAACAGGAATAGAACGGTGCTTAGGTTAGAATGACGATGGCGGCGCATGAGTCGCGAGAATGGCCGATGGTCGTTTTCGGCACGAGTTCGGGCTGATTCAGAACACGCTCAAGCGCTGGATTGAGGCTGGAGCCAGTTTCCCTCACTGCGTAATCACCTCGCCCTATCCTCTGGCAGTGGCGACAAGACAAGGTTAGAGACAAGACCAACGGAAAATGTTAAATTGTGAGTGGTCTTGTGTCTCGCATGTTACCGGGTTTTTCAATTACGAGAAAGAAATGAGCAGCTTTAGGGGGGAAAAAAGGTAAAATAGGAGCACTGAATTAACGTTGGTTTGGCTTGGAGCTAAGCCGCTGCTTGGCGACACCGCTTGCCCAGTCTTTTTTCTTTTCTCCCCTGGGGCCCAGAATTCGCAGGATCGGGGCAGCACACATAGACCGTTTCATCAAGCCCTGTAAAGTCGCAGATTACGGCGTGTTGCCTACTGTATAGAGAGGCGGCCATGGCCAAGCAATAATGGCTGGCCGGACGGGCGAGCTTACCAATGTTTCCGAGTCTCGTCTCCCGCTGGTTGGTCGTAGACAAGGATGGCCAGGATGCTTGATATTATGGTTATCTATCTAGTCCCGCGGATGACAAGGCACCAGTAGGATGAAGAGGAAGGCGAGAATAGCTGGTGATCGAACCTGCTTCTTCACTAGACATCGGGGATGTTCATTGGATGGAGGCCGGGAATTCCTGTGATTGATTGCTGGGGGTTTGGAGAGATGACCAGCTCGGATTGGAATAGGCACTTCGATTTTGGGTTTCTGGTGGTCGGCGTGAGTTTCTTGTCAGATTCTGCCGCTCTCAGTTGCCTTCGGGCGATGACAGCTTGGCCGCAGGATGGACGACGGATGGATCGGATGGATGGGATGGATAGGATGGCCGCCGTGCAGCTAGCTAGCTGCGTGGGCATGGGATGGGATGGCATGGGATGTCATGGGATGTCATGGGATGGCATGGGATGTGGGTGTCGTTCTCGGTTTGTGCCTCTTCTGCGCCTCCGAGATACCTCAAGATACTGACTGGATGGGGACAAGTGAGTCGACATTATGAGCAGTCATGCCTACGGGTCTTGGCCTGGTCAAGTGAGTGGTCCAATGTCTGGCGATGCTTGGCTTGACCCAGCTGAGTAGAGGCATTTTTCTGAGTCAAATATGTCTTTGGCGGGAACACACGGAAAGTTCTTTTTTTGTGCAGACAATGTCTCGAACTGCTCGCCCTGCCTGGTTGGCGTCTCGGGGTCTTGGGGACGTCCACATAGCCTTGGTATGTGTCATTTCGCCAAGGCCGCCGCCGCCGCCCAGTGGCCAATGGCAGCTTTAGGGTTTGGAGTGGTTGGATGTCGGGAATGGGGGGTATGTGTTATTTGATTCCTTGTTTTCTGTTAGTTGCGTTTAGGCTTTGGTCTGCCTTTTTTTCATCTATCTGGGTTTACGCATGCTAGCGGTTACCGTTTGTAGCGTAGTATCCCCGATGGTTTGGGGTGCAAAGACTAGGCGGACTTGACCTCGTTGCGCGCCAACGTGCATAGACGTCTAGGTCGTGCTGCAGTGTGTGTGCCGTTCTATTTTACTTTTTTGTCATTAGGTGCATGAGGAACAAGGTTAAGTTGATCCTCGGCGGAATCTTGGCTCGTTCTCGGTGTGGTAATGAGAGGGTGTACGGTACTTCAGCACCTTTCCGGGATGTGGAGAGAGCAGCGAGGAAGGTTGGTGATTATGTAGAGATTAGGTGATAGTAGTCAGCGACGACCAACGTTCCCTGCGATAATGGGCCGGCGGACTTGTTCTATCATCGTATTTGGCGTTCCGCTGCCTCGTACATCAGACATCAGACCCTGACAACCTGAGTCCGGGTGGGATCTTTTCTTACTTTTCTCCGCGCCGACACCCTCATGCAAGGCTAAGGCGTTGTACCGCCGCGTACTCATTTTGTGTATTTGAGGACAACGCCACGTAGAATGTAAGCTTGTTCTTGAATTAGGGCGGTTCCTTGTTTCGGTACTCGCACGAGTGTGTGGATTCCGTCGCAATGGTTCATTCTCCAGATTCGAGTTGATGCGCTGCGCACTTTATCGGCGATCGGACTCTACAGCACTGGATCCTCTTCCTTCCTTCGCCGTCGGTGTGCGTTTCTCGTGTAGTCTCGTGGAGAAGAGAACTAGGACTCCAAACGGGCATGGTTATGGGGATGCCATGTCCTTCGGGCTAGGCGGGTGGACCCTTCGATCTCGAATACAGTGGTGGTGACGTTTTTCGGTCGCGGGAAGCACGGAAGAATAAGGCTTTTCTGGAGCGATTGGCACCACCTTCACCTTGTTCGCCGGCTATGAGGGCCACGACGACGGTATTCTTTGGCCAGCAGAAAATGCCGTCTCTAGTGGGGCCGACCGGTGGCTGCTCGGCTTGGCTCTTTTTGATTTTCGGGGGTGAGGTTAAAAGAACCTGCCTTCAGGGAAGGAATGGGTGACGGTACGTACCTCCTAGGACGATGGACGATGGACGATGGACGAGCAGGTACATCATCTGAAAGGGAATTGGGAAGTGGCGCTGCGAGCCTCGGCAGCATTTCGTAATCGTTGCTTTTTTGTTGCCTAGGTGCTCCGTTGGGGGAGAGCATTCTACTCCAGTGCTCTCTCTCTCTCTCTCTATCTTTTGTCAACTCTGTCAAGTTGTAACGAGTTGGAGACCCTTTCTCTCAGAATTGCAGCTTTTTTTCCTTTTTCGGTGAAAGCCATGACGACACACCCCCTCCTTTGGTAAGCAAACACCCTGACTCGGCCGACCGACAAGGGACGAGCAGGCAGTACGTACCTTCGTCTCTGGACCGCAGAAACCTGGGCCTCCACTCGAAAAAGCTTGGTGCAGCGACTGTTGAAATAAGCTTGAATTTTTTTTTTCTTTCGACGAAGGGAGGGAAGGAAGGTCCGGATACGTTCCTGCTGCCTGCGTGCGTGCAGCTGCCTTGCCCCTGCCCACCACTAAAAACCCGCTCACCTTCGATCAGTCGCCAGGCAGGTGCAAATGGCATGCCGACTGACCCCTTCCTGTAAATATCACCACGTAAACTCAGAGATACTTCATTGGCCACCAAAAGCCAGGCTGCAGCAAAGGTACACTTGAGTTTTGAGTTTTCGGTTTTCGGTTTCCAATAGAAGCCAAGAGAAGATGTAGAGGTCAAGTTGAGGGGGGAAAAAACTATTTCGCTAGGGGGAAAAAAAAAAAAAAAGTTGCTGCGATATCCTCCAAGCTTTCTCGTTGGTGCATCCCATGCCTGCTCCATCTCATCCCATTTGTTCCCCTCACACCCTCCAATTCATCCCCCAATCCCGTCCCAACTGCTTCCAACGCAAACGCAAACCAAACCAAGACGACCACCTCTCGGCATCAACTCAAACCTTGGCTCCTGCTCGACTCTGCGGCTTGGTATTTCGTGGGCCGACATTCGACGCACAGTACGCTCCAGTCTCGACAGTTTACTGGGCGTTCGTGTCTCACTGTGCCAGCCCGTCATTGACATCGCCATCAAGCCGACACACACCGCACGCGTTACGGACGTCTCATCCCGAATACCACTTTGACTCTGACACGTTCTGATCCGGCGATATTACTGCCAATCTCACAACTTTACTCAACCGCCGTCGCTGTCCATCCTTCTTCACCCTCGCTCGCCATCCCTCGCTCTCCAGTTTTTCTCGCCCTCGGCATCTTATTCAAGTGACAGAACCACTGGTGCATGACCACTCGCTCTTGGCGCCACTGTTGTCCCAACCAATTCGACAACCCCGCCTGATACCCACGATAACAGCCGCCTGAGGGACTTTGGTTCCACGGGAATATACAAGATACAAGCTCATACCCATCTTCACGAAGCGAAAACGCGAAGGCCGCCCGGGCAGAAAAAATCGACTCTTCAGCTCCGTCCAGTGTGGGAGAGACAGAATCATCACCTACCTGTGGCCAGACCACTGTGGAGGCAATCCGAGCAGCAGTACCGTAGTTCCAAGTCGAAGGCAGCCCATACGATCAGGCTCACCGTGGAGCCACAGCACAGCACAGCAAAACCAAACCGCGCCATCTGGATGACTCGGCACACCAGACCCTGGGAGGCAATTATATTGCCTGAGCCTAATGGTTTTAGCTTATTCCCGTGGGAGCCCCAATTCTCCCTGTCATCGATCTGTGCCTGTGCCGGTGGTCCTGCCGGATACCCGCAGCCCACCATCTCTAAGCGTGGAAGCGTGTCCACCGTCACCCTCACTCTCGCCGGCTGAGGCATTTGGCATTGCAAACCGCAAAATAGGGGAGGCCTACCTGCACGCACATAATTAACAAACACCGTAGACGTACGCACTCGCTACCCTCGTCGTCATCATCAGCCTCACCATCTCGACGCCGTTCTTCTGGAGGCTCCATTTTCTCCCAGGCTCCTACCTCAAAAAAAGAACTGACCAGTCCGACTGGCTGGTGAGTGGTCTGAGGTAAGTAAAGCCACACGCTACACCATGCTTCCTACACAAGACAACCGCATAGCCCGTCTTCATCGTCGCCCGTGGCCCATCTCTCTCCTCTGAAGACGTACGCAGCCCTCTCCCCATCCGTGACCCAGGCTGGCTCTCCCCTGAACCGTCATCAAGCCCTACAACAGCCTCAAAGACCAAGCTCATTCAGGCAGCGGGAAAGTTGGGGCTTGCATTGGGAGACGGCCGGCCACGACGACGAGAACAGGAGGGAGATCCCCCATCTTCACAGTACCGACCTCCCACATCCCAATATCAGTGTCGACGCGGCCCTAGAGAACATCCTGATCCCGATCCTTTCCAAGAGGAGCGCTGAGTCTCTAACGGATGGCATGCCCAAGGTCCCCTTCTCACCTTTATTTTTTTCCCCCGCCGTCAAATATTGCCCTCTGCATCTACCAAGTTCCCACATTCTACCGTCAACATCGCCATTCCCCAATCATCCCAAACTGCGCCCGCCTGGCGTCGTGATCCCTCCCGCCCACTTACTGTCGACCAGTCACTTGCACAAGTGTCCTTTAAACTTGACTATTGTGGAGCTCCGGGTATCCCTAACTCTACTCTACTCAGTAATATTCCCGTCCGTTCGACCTTTTGACGACTCCCGTCCAAGCAGCCAGCCCACGGACCATCCGTCTTAAAGCTTGTCACCTCTACAGATACCACCCCTCAGCCAACCAACCAACTTACCGCAGACAAACCGCAGCAGCCAACGGCTTGTCCGCCGCGTACTGAAGTAAACCCAACCAGCGTCGAGGTCACATCCCAGACACGGCCCAGCAGGGAACCCAAAAGCGGCATTGCGCACTCAACCTTTTCTGTCTTATGTCCCCGACCCGCTGGACTCTGACTTGCGGCGGTATCCCTGAAGACCGTTAACTTTGTGACCCCCTCCCGGAGCGCCAAAGCCAAAGAACCGCCGACCGACAAACTCGCTCTTTCGGCACTGGATCAAGCATAAAGAAACCCACGCAATCGGCAGCTACTGGCTCGCCGCAGCCAATCTCGTCTCAACCATACTCACGCATAGTTGACCTTGTCGTTCATCTCCTGGCTCTTATAACAAGTGTCGAGATACCCCAATTACCCCATTCTTATTCCGCAACCTGACGCCCATCAAAATCGAGTGTGCCGGACTTTGGACGACGATCCGACACACGACATCGACGCACGCATCCACCCGCACCCACATCGCCGTCTTGGTCAGCATTCCGCCCTGCGGTATCCATCGAGACTCACCGGCAGGCATCATATTCAGAACGGCGTCCATTCTGCTTTTGTTCGTCAAAGGTCCGTATGAGAGCTCATTTTTTTCATTCGTCAATTACCAATCCATTTTTGCTCTCCTCGTCTGCCCATTCGTATCCATTTCGGCCCCTCCTCCCTTCGATTTGTTGTAATCAAGCTTCGTCGTCGATCAGGCGCATTGTCTCCCTGTTTGAGTGCCTGCGTCACGTCACGCCTGTCTTCCTCGACCGTCTCTGGTGTCACCCTCTCGCCAACCGTCTTGAGTGACTTTAGCGGCCACCGCAGCCTTGGAGGGGCTAGACAGCACTTGGATCTGGTGCACCAGCGTTGCATAGCAGCGCCAGGCGAGAAAAAAAGGAGGTAGTCGTCGAGTTGCAATGAATGAGTGAGTTCACTCAAGACTCGTCGCCCAAGAATCCCACAACAGAGCTGTCAAGAGGAGATCATGCACTGAGCCGATGTTGTTCCCTGGTGCTTCATCGGCTTGGGTCAGCAGCATTCAGCAGCGCATATCTCCCAGATCTCCGACAGCTTGATCCTCGTCCCAAGTCTTCAAAGTTATCTGCTTCTCGTCGTTCATGCACATCGCCTTTTTTCCCATGGTCGGTCCAGTGCGACTCGGCCATCGGTCATCTCGGCCTCTCTACACCATCCGCTCAGGGATGGTCCAAGAGGCAATTTTAGTCGAGAGTTAAGCCCCCTTCCCCGTCATCTTCTTCAGTGGATCGGCTGTGACGGCGCAATTATGTGCGCGCAGGGTGATTCCAGAAGGAATCTTGGGTCACTCGGGTCACCTACTCTTCTCCTTAGGCAGTGGAGAGGTCCCAAGCCAAGTCCACAGTCCAAAGTCACTTGTTTCCGCGCCATCCACGCCCCCCCTCTCACCTTCTCCCCCATTCGTCTGTACACCCCCGTACTGCACCCCTCTCCCTGTCACCCCTGGTCCCCTCCCTTACCCAGACTCCCCTGTCGGTAAAAGCTTGGCCTGCCTGGGGGGTGCGACTGCTAGTGTGGGCTTGGGCGTGCTGTATCAGGATATATATGGTACAGGTGCTGCTCCGGCCCAGTCAGGCCGGTTCGACTCATACCCGGCACGTCTCGCAAGCCTGCTGCAAGCGCTCTTCACCATCTTCAACATCCCATTCTCTTCGTCGATATCCACCCTTTCGAGGCTTGACGTGCGACTCAATGCGCCTCAACCCATCTCTCTGTCGTTTTGTGAATAGGCTTCTGTCATCACCTCCTATCACCACCTGCGAAACACCTTGATCCTATCTTCAAGAGCCTCGTCGTTGCCTTCACACGCCGAA
Organism: Colletotrichum sansevieriae; assembly: GCA_026260285.1. NCBI lineage: Eukaryota > Fungi > Ascomycota > Sordariomycetes > Glomerellales > Glomerellaceae > Colletotrichum > Colletotrichum sansevieriae. The sequence continues at coordinate 20,831 of JAOQIF010000016.1, read as the reverse complement.
CCGAACTAGAGGAGCTAACCCACCTCGCTTTGCGTCATCTAGCCTACGCAACCTCCGTTTCTTCACGAAGCGTTTGTCGGCACCGTACCCGCGCCGCCCACTCAAAGCAGTGCAAACGCTCCCCAAATCGATCACCAGACGGCAAGCTAGGGCCATCAATTAGCACGACACGTCTCACTTTGAACCTGCCTTGTCTTCTCTTGGCGTGACGGACGGGCACCATTCGTCTAGTCACCAGGGTTTTCACCATTTCAACTCGGCTTAAGTCTGCGTCTCTGGCCGCGGATTACCCGACATTCCCAGAGGGCACACTCTGTCAAGGATCATTTTGGCTCAAAGGCAACTTGTGCCGATTCCAATTCAGTACACCCCTGCCCCAAACGAACCCAGTGGGGCCGCCGTGGAGGACCACCGGAGGGTTACTTTCGGACAAGCTCTCATCTTAAAAGGTTCCCTCCAGCCATCACCTTCCACCCTTGGGACCACTCAGTAGCCTTACTTTCTTTATTCACCTCACCTTCACAATACCTCACCACAATGGAAACATACCACGGCTTTGTGCGGACACCCGCAGACGCCATCAAACTCTTCGAGGCTTGCAGACTCGGCCTCCTACCTCGTGTCCAGCGTAGGTTATCAGAAAAGGAACGCCAATCCATCCGATCCGGTTCCGTCTTTGTTTGGGACGAGAGGGAAGCTGGCATGAGGAGATGGACTGACGGAAAGTCATGGAGCGCCAGCAGAGTATCGGGCAGCTTTCTCACCTATCGCGAGATGGAGGGTAAACGTGGAAGCGGGTTCGGTGGTGGACGACGCGGTGCCGGCAAGACTCCCGACTCCGGCCGCGGCAGCGACGAAGACCAGGAGGACGGCGAGCCTGAGGGCTATAGATACAAGGCGGACGGTTTGATGAAGCAATCTTTCAGCATCACCACCTCCACCGGCCAGCACCTCCACCTCATCTCCTACTACTCAAGACCGCACCCCGGATCACCAGAGCTTCAGCAACCAAGCACCGATCCCCAACTCAGACACATTACACCCATGAAGGGCATGTACCCGGAATCGAGCCTCCATGACAGCAATCCCACTCCTGCGTTGACGAGGGGTCCGATGATGACCCAGGCGCCCTACATGGCCCAGCAACACCCTCAACAACAGATGCATCCCCAGGCCTATCCTCCGCAGTACGCCCAGCAGCAGCCCGGCTACTCCTGGCCCCCCTCGCCTGTGGCAACGCCTCCGTACAGCCACTACACCACCTCTCCCTATCCCCCTCAACAAGCACCTCAACACCACCTGCCGCCTCCCCAGGTTTCTCACGCGCCTCCTCCGGCTCCTCACTACTCCCACGCGCCGCCACCCCACCACCTCTCTCCCTATGAGAGAGCTCCACTGCCTCCGCCGACAGCCCAGAAGCCTCTGGCGCCTTACGCCCCTCAACATCAGTCCCCTCGCCTCGCCCAGATCCAGGCGCCGCGTGCCTCCGAGTCTCCTCGCATTTCCCATCTTCAAGCGCAAGCGGCTCAGGCTGTTCTGATTGATCCCAGATTGGGTCCCCGCAATTCTCAGGGGCCTCTGCCTGGTATAAACGCCGTTTCTGGTGCTTCCGCGACCAGCCACCCCATCACGCACACTCCTCCCAACCGGACTCTCTCCGTCTCCCCGCCGAGAAGCACGCACTCGGACGCTAACGGCGTCACTGCTGCTCCGACCAACAAGGCCAGCTTGTCTGCCCTCCTGCTGCACCCAACTCCCTCCAACTCGGAGCCTGGCAGCGCCAACACAAACGGTGCGAACAGCGGCAATAGCTCACCCAGAACAGGAGGTGTCCTCGTCGGTCTGCCGCCGCTAATGGATCGTTCCGCTGGCATGAGCCACGACGCCAAGGCGCTCTCCATGCTGGACCGCAAGTTCTGCATTTAGAAAAAGTCAGGCCACGACGAGGAAGGCGACTAGGACGCGGCACTACATTGTTACATTAGCCTGATTTTTTTTGTTTTATTGCATCGCTACGGCGTACGGGAGTCACTAGACCAGCCGATGTCAGGCGGTCCAACTGGGAATCATCGAATCACAGATGACGGGATCGTTTCTTCTTATGGTATACTTGGGCAGAAAATGGAAGAAGAGATCATCTACTGTAGTTTTGGGTTTTACAGTCACTACTTTTACCCGTACATAGCTTCGACAGAACTGCCTCGAAACGCCGGTCACAACCGAGCGAAAAAATAGACTGGCACACTTGCATCCTTGTTTACTCTCCTCATCGCCTCACTGTCAAAAAGCCCCAGTTCCAGCCCACAATGCACAGCCAAGTTTCCTCACCAACACTGAGAGAGCAACTGTCTACGTTGCAGACTGGTTTCGAACAGGTAGTAACCTCTGGGTACGAAGAATCTCAGTCTCCCCATAGCTACGCGGAAACCGAGGCGAACTGACAGCGGACGTCGATTGCCAATCGCAGTTTAGGTTAAAGTCGCGTTAAGCATCACCGCGCGGCAGGGTGCAACCATGAGATGGACAAGAACCGGGGCTGTCAAGGGGAGGGGAGCGAGAGGGGGCCAGGGCCGCTCGAAGACGACGCCGACCGCCCGCCCGAGTTGCCCGATCCTTGTTGGCTAGCGAGAGGGATGGATGGTGGATGGATGGGGGGGGCTCCTTATCCGTATTCTCTTCCTTTTCCATATTTCGGTGGTCGAGGGGTCGATTGGGTGCGCGGCCGCCGGATGTGGAGCTACCGTTTTTGCTGCCATTTTGAATAAAGTCATGGCTTAGGTAAGGGCCATGCCTAACACTCTGGGACGGAAAGACCGACGACGACTGCCGATAGACGCGTAGATGAAACGGCCTCGTTCGAGGGTGGTGGTGTGTGTATGGGTGGGCGAGGACTGCAGTGGGTGGGTGGGAGTGGGAGGATCAGCCAGGTTCGTGTAACGGTCCTGGTGAGTTTGAGAGGGTTTTTTTTCCCTTCTTCTTACTTCGTAACCTTTATGTCCGAAAGAAAACGGGGCCTTTTCCACGCCGAATGATAAATAAAAACTTAGCAGTTGATACTGACTACCTTGACGATTTGGATCCTCCCTCTTTTCCAGAATAAACCTCTCCACAGTTGACACGATTGCTTTTTTTTTCTCCAGTTGGCGAATTGAACATTTTCCCACAATCAACGTGGGAAAAGAGGATTATTGCGGGGGCGATGGGCCTTTTGTCTGCGGTGACGTTGCAGAGTAGGTGCTATCTATGTGTTCCTAATGATGATATGGGTCAAGATACAGGAAGAGGATCGATTTACGGTCTGCAGAGCCGGTTTCTCTTTGTAGGTTTGGGGGAATGATGCTATACGCTCTGGGAGTCTCTCGCCGCGCTGGCTATCTGCATGCAACTTTGCCTCCTCGCCGAAGATCCGATTCTAATCCAGTGATCAGCGCTTGGGGTTTGATAGGGGAAAAGTTCGTGGGCCAAATCTTCAAGACTCGGCACTGATAATCGTCATCTAAAGACTTAGAATATGGGAAAGCTACGTTTTGAGAAACTTCCTATAGGGCCACATTTATAGTTAATAAAGAGCTTATTCTATTATAACGAGAGTAGCTATAACGTAGTTACTTATAACCATAGTTAGAGGAATAACCTAGAGAAAGGTTATTTTTTTTAACTAATATAAGTTATATACAATAATAGGAATAAGCGATATTAAAGGTATTATAATATTCCCCCTTAATATAGTAATAGCTAGAAAGGCGCCTAACTATATAATATCGCTTAGAATATCTAAATATAAAGCGATATATATTTAAATAACCTATTAATAAGCCTATTTATAAAAGAATTAATAAAGTAAAGTTATTTATATTATATATAAGCGAGGTATAAATAGTTATAGTTTTCTACTTTTATAACTATTACTATTATTATTATAATACCTTTTATTTACTAACTCTTACTAATAGTAATAAAATCTACTATCTCTTATTAGCTTAAGTACGGTAGCTATTATTATATTAACTATAAATAACATAACCTAGCTACCCTCTTACTTTCTTAACTCTTCCCTATTTATATTATAATAACTATATATATATCTAACTTTTATCCTCATAAAACCTTTATTATATATATATATTATAATAATTTAAAGCTATATTAATATACTAATATATTTATAAATACCTCCTAAAAAGAAAACTAGCTAGGCTATAGCCCTTAAGAAGGCGCGCGCTATTAAAAGTAAAAATAAAGCTAGGGGTGGAGGGGTATACCCTCCTCCCCTAGAAAGCAATAATAAGGATATATATATATTAATCCTTCCTATTATTAATATATATTATACTAATATATTATATAGCGAGTAGAAAGAAGAAGTAGAAATAACTTATAAGGAGTAGCTCTAAGAGTAAGGGTTTATAGCTGAAGAAGCCCTAGAGTTACTTTCTTAAGTAGTTTAAGAAAATAGCCCCTAGTATATTATATTCCCTTATATTCCCTTTATTCTTATAATTATATATTAGAATATTACTAACTTTATTATTATAATCCTGAAGGAGATAAATAGAGAGGAGAGTAATAATAAGAGTAATTTAAAGCCCCCTCTTAGCTCTACTCCCCTTAGTAGAGGTATAGAGGCGGAGTAAGCATTCTTATTTGATAAGTATTATTTTTAATATATTTTAAGCGAGATCTTAGGCTTATTAAATAGAAAGTACTTACTTAATATAATAAGTAAGTATAACTACTATTATAAGGAGAAGGTACTAGGATAGGATAAGATAGACTTAGCTACGTAGCCTTTAAAAAAGCTCCCTTAGCGCACGGGCCCATTGCAGGAGGACTATGGAGTAGAGGGTAAGTCAGCCCACCCCATAACCGCGCATATCCCATAACCGCGCAGCGCCACATAAACGTGAGCAACAACGCAAAATCAATAAAACATATATTTATTACTATCTAGCTAGTAAAAAAGTATATTAAAGTAATTCGAATTCAGCCTCTTATGCTTTGGCTGTTTTCGCCCCCTTAAAAGTCAATATTAAACCTATCTCTTGCGCTGCTTTGATAGCATATATATTATAGAACTGCTTATTAGGATCAGGTGTAACTACCTTGTATTTATATAGTATATAGGCCTCTAGCTTAGCTTATAACTTAGCGATCTGCCTATCTTTTATAGCTATAGCGTTATTTTATAGATCTAGGCCTTTGCTTATAATAAAAAGCAATTATTAGCTATACTATTAGAAGGATTAGGGAGTAGTCCTCGGGATTAACTACGTTAGGGCAACACCTTTCAGATCCTTTAACTTTATAGGCGTTCTTAAGCTACTTTTAAAGGTCCTCTTTTCAGTAGGCATAGCTTTAGCAATCTCTTTTGCTATATTAGATAGTAATTACTAGCTAAGTAATACCTTAGCGTAGCTAAGGGGATAGAGGCTAGTAGCGCGAAATCTAGCGCATATATAGATCGCTATTATACCCTCGACTCTAGCAAGGGCGTAGTAGATAAGGAAGGTCCTTTTACTAGTAGTTATGCTTTTAGCAAGGTTATAGTAATTATTAACTCTTTATTAATAGGCTAACTTAAGGGGTCTGAATATAGAGAGGTTAAGGGGTTATATAATATAGCTAGAATAGGCAGGTAGAAAAACCAAGTAAATCCTCCGACTATAGCATTGCTATATAAACTCGACTATAATATAGCTCCTATGCCTATTGAGGATCAGAAGCTGCTATATCCCCTCCTCCTTACCTATAGGCCTGGTCTAGGGGTCGAAGACCTCTTTAATCTAGTTAATACTAATAGTATTAGTTATCTACTTAGTTTTAGTAGCTATAAAATACTATTAATTAAAGTCCTTAAGTTTAGCAGGGAACTAGCCTTATTATACTATCTTACTACTAAAAATAACTAATAAGCGAAGTTATTTCCCGAGAGCTAAGATATATTTAACTATAGAAACCTATATATAAGAGTCTAGCGTCTTAGTATAGATCTTTCGCATCCTAGATAAGCCTAGTACTAGCCCGTTAGATCCCTTGCCCTCTATAAGGCTGGTCTTATCTATATTATACTAATACCGGGGTAATATAGCCTTTATATGAGGGAGGTTATATAAATTAAAGTAGTCTTATATTACTTTAGTTATAATAGCTATAATCCGCTTAGATTCGATAGCCTTGCCTTATAGGGTCTTTAGAGAGGGGTTCTAGCGTAGTAAGCTATTAATCTAGTTCTTACTAAGTAGTTATAGGTCGCTACTAGTAGTAAGGATGCATTAAGCTAGCTCTTTTAGCTATAAATAGGTAGGCATAAGACCGAGGGCGCCCTAAGCGAGAGCCTAGCTAACTAGGTAGTTCTCTTAGGTAGGCGTAAGCTGCTATATAGGCGTATAACCCTCCTATTATATCCTAGATCTATTAATATAGCTGCGAAGGGTTATCTCGGGCACTTTCTAGTCGTATGAGGCCTTCTGAATAGCTATACCGCGTTATATATTAGCTAGCGTAGTAATAATATCTCTCTTAGTATATTTAGCTATAGCGAATACACTAGTAATTTTGAAAATATTAATTTATCGTGTTATAGTGGGTAAATAGGTTCTAGCGATAATTATATATAGTGGTGAAGTTAGGAAAATTGGGTGGGCAGAGGGGCGGGGGCGCTGCGCGGTTATGGGGTATGCGCGGTTATGGGGTGGGCTGACTTAGAGGAGAGGAGCGTAGTAAGTCAGCCCACCCCATAACCGAACACCCCCTATAACTAAACGCATCAAAACACCACTTTTTCCCCTCTTCACTACTACAACTACCTTACGCTAGAACGCGTTTTCCTACTATAATACTCGAAATTAATTCTTTTGAAATTATTAGTATACTTAGTATAGCTAAATATACCGAGTAAGATATTTTAAACGCTCTATGCAATATTTAGAATAGGATAAGCATTCGGAAGGCTATACGCGCCTCGAAAGTACCCTTATTAACCCTCTATAGCTATCTCTATAGTTCTAGGACTTAATAGAAAGGTTATACTACCTTTTAAAAGCTAATGCCTACCTAAGAGAGTTACCTAGTTAACTAGGCTCTCGCGCAGGGTGCCCTCAGCCTTATGCCTACCTATTAGTAGCTTAAGGATCTAGCCTAATATATACTAGCTTATACTAGTAATAACCACCCTCTTAGTAAGAACTAGATCGATAGCTTATTATGCTATAACCCCTCTCTAAAGACCCTCCGAGGCAAGGCTATTGAATCTAAGCGTATTACTACTATTATAACTAAGAAGATATAAGCTTACTTTAATTTATACGACCTACCTAAGATTAAGTATATCCTACCCTAGCTTTGCTATAATATAAATAAGACTAGCTTTATAGAGGGCAAGGGGATTAATAGCCTTATCCTAGGTTCCTCCCGCATAAAGAAGATATATACTAAGACGCTAGACTCACGTATATAGATTACTATACTAGAGTATATCTCAGCCCTTAATAAACGACTTTCTACTAGTTATATTTAATAGTAAGAGCGTCTAGTAAGGCTAGTTCCCTATAGAACTTAAGAACTACGATTACTAGTATTTTACTATAACTAATAATAAGTAGACGACTAATAAGGTAGCTATTAACTAGGTTAAGGAGGTATTCGATCCCTAGACGAAGCCTATGGGTAGGGATAAGGGATTATAGCGTCTTCTAGTCCTAGATAGGCATAGGAGCTATACTATAGTTAACTTTATATAGGAATGCTATAGCTAGGTAATTTACTTAGTTTTTTTACCTACCTACTCTAGCTATATTACCCAACCCCTTAACCTATCTATATTTAGCCCCCTTAAGTTAGCCTATTAACGAAGAGTTAATAACTTCACGACCCTTATAGATACTATGCCTCTAGGAAAGCGTAACTTCCTTATCTATTATACTTTTGCCCGGGTTAATAGGTTATCTAATATTAATATTCGGGCTAGCTAGCATGCTGCTAGCCTCTACCCCCTTAGCTACGCGAAGGTCCTACTCAATTAGCAGCTACTCTCGAATATAGCAAAAGAGATCGCTAAGAGCCTGCCTGCTAAAAAGAGGGCTCTTAAAGATAGGTTATATATGCCTACGAAGTCGAGAGATCTATATAATATCGAGTTAATATAGTTAATACCTCATACTACTCCTTAATCCTTCTAATAATATAGTAAACGATTGCTTTTTACTATAGGGAAGGGCTTAGATCTTTAATATAACGTTATTGCTATAAAGGAACGTGAGATAGCTAAATTTCAAGCTAAATTAGAGGCCTGTATGCTATATAAACGGAAGCTAGTTAAGCCTAATCCTAATAAGCAGTTTACCGATATCCAAGCTATTAAAGATGCCTAAGTTATAGGGTTAATATTGACTTTTGAGGGCGCGAAGATAGTGAGAGCATAAGAGATCGAATTTAAATCGTTCTAATATACTTTTTTGCTAGTTAGATAGTAATAAAACCATGTTTTGCTGAAACTGCGTTGCTAGTACCTCTTCAGCTGAGCCGTTCGGTTATGGGGGGTGTTCGGTTATGGGGTGGGCTGACTTAGACTTTAGTATTATTTATATATTATTATTATTAGTATCTTAAGAACCCTATATCTTAGTTTTTAGTATTTCCTCAGCGAATTTATACCTGATTTAAATAATCTCTTTTAATTAGATCTATAAATTACTTTATATATCTTTTAAGCCTATTTTTAATATTCTTATTTATTTATAAGTAGAGTCATATTATTTATTATCCTTCCTAGTTCCCACTAGTTCTAGCCCTTTCTAATAATACCTAGAGGTAGATTTTTTTACTCTTCTTAATAGCTTTTATAGGCTTCTTAGAGAGTTAAAAACCTTTATTTTATATATAAATATATCCCTACTATTATAATATATATATATAATTAATCTACTTTAAATATAATAATAAGCCTAAAAAATCTATAAATAATAAATAATAATAATACGGTTAATAATAAATATAGTCTAAAAGAGAGGAAGATATTTATAAACCTACCTTAGTACTAAGGAAATAGTAATAGCTATAATTTCTTATAGAATTAAGGTAAGAATAACATAAACCCTAAAATCCTCCCTTTTTTATACTATTAGTATGTTCTAGTAAGTATATCCATTTCCTTATTATAAGGGACTAGATACCCAGACCAGAGAAGCTGGAGACACCTCGGCTAGTATAGGCTGAAGGGATAGAGAGGCCTATAGGTCTAAGGTATAAAACCCTTATAGCGAAGACCTAGCAAATACTTACTAAAGGCTAGAAATAAAGGATCTTAGAAGAAGTAAGTAAAAGTAGTATAATAATACTAATCCTACCTTTTAGGTACTTCTGCTATTAGTTTAACCTAACTATAGCTCTTAGGCCCTCAATACCCTTATAATTCTTTCACTTCTACCCTGCTTTAGGAAGGTTAGTAATAATAATAGTATTATATACCCGAGCAATACCTACTAATTAGGCTAAAGAACCTATGCCTAATATTCGCTAAGAGCGGAGCGAAATAGCCTATATAAACCTATATAAGGAAGCTAACCCTAGCGAGCAATTAGAGGATAATATAAGCTAATAAGGGGAGGTAAGAAGCTATGCTTTAAGCGAGGCTAGGGGCTCTAAAGAGAATAGGCTACTTATACTAAACGCTTATTATATAGATAATAAGCATATATAGGAAAATAGGGAATATAAGACCCCTTCCTATAGACCGGATAGGCTAACGGGCTAGATATCTATAGCTATAGCTAATAGGCTAGCCTAAGCTAGAGGGCTAGATAAAGTAACTAGCTAAGTGCTAATATAATAGATTATAACTATAATAGCTAACTAATATAAGCTAATTATTATTATATTAAGCAACCGAGCTCCTACTAAGCAATTACCTAAGGTTTATAAAAAAACCCTGAATTATAATATAGTATGCCTTATTAGTAAACCTATTAGTATAATAAGGGAAGATTAGCTTATTATAGTTAAAGAGGCTTATAAGTACCGCCCTAGCTACTCTAATAGCTAGTATATCTAGTAGGCTTTGAGTATAATAGAGTATACCCTATAAATAGAATAGCAGAATTATTAGTAAATACTTATAGATAAGTTAGGGAACTAGATCGACCTTAAATAGGAAGACTTTAGAATTTTTATAAGAGGGTAGTATATTATGCCTAAGCTCTAGAAGTAGAATTACTATAATACTTTAAGATAGTATTATTAGAAGGATAATAAGAAACTAATTATATATTAGGCTCGATAGGAGTCTATTAACTAAGTACTTAGCGAGCTAAGCATAGGTAATATAAAGGTATATACTATCTTTTAGGGCCTTATTAGGACCCTAAAGGATGAACTCTTTAAGTAGGATATTAACTATACTAATATATATATTATTACCCTATATATAGAGAGATTATAAGAGATCACAGAAGGGAGATATAGGGAAACGTCCGCTAGCCGTTCCGAGTTATATTAGCAACTATACTCAGGCTCTCTAGACCGCCCTTATAAGAGCAGCTTATAACCCCCTAGGTCGATAGACTTAAGGCATTGCTACCTAGAGACCCTATCCTAGAATAACTACTTAGCAGATGCTTGCATAACGCCTAGCGCTAGTAGTATATCTACTAACTCCTAGGGATCCTAATATTATAACTAAAAGAATTATAGCTATATCTCCCCTAACTATATTAAAACCTATGCGCAGCTAACGGGTAGTAACTAGAAGCTAAACCTAAGATAGGGCGGGATAAGCGCGATTATAATACTTAGTATAACTAATACTAAAGACTTAGGAAACGAGTAGGTATAGATATAACCCCGAGGGGTATTATATTAGAAATTACCTTAGTTTTAATAGGATAGACTATTAAGGGATAGGTATTAGCGCTCCGAGCATCTAGCGAAGTTAAACTAGAGGTTAATATAGATACTTATATAGTAATAGACGTTATATAAGAAGATCTCGTTAAGAGGCTCTAACTAAAGGAGGCTACTAGTATTATAGCCCCTGAATTAGTAGATTTCTAGGGAAGGCCTATGCCTATAGGTAAGGTCTACTAGCTTATATTCTTCCTTATAGATAGTTAGGGTTACCTATAGAAGATTTACTAGGCTTTTATTATAAGCTATCGCTCTAAAGGAGCAGGAGATATCCTTCTATCTAATAACTTAATAAAATAGGAAGGTATCTATATAGATACTTATATATATACTTAGTTATATAAACCCCTCTCGCTTGCTAAGCTAGAGGCGATTATTTAAGAGATTATAGAGAATAGCTAATAAGCTTATATTATATACCTAGTAGATATTATAAGCTTTAATAAAAAGGATATAGAGTCTTTAGGCGAAGATTCGCTAGATAATAAGCAGGAGAAGAAGATTCCTAGAGTACTTTAAGACTTTACTAATATTTTTGATAAGGAGAATATAAAGAAAGTTCTAAAGCTAAAGGGAGTAGTATACTATATTGAACTAAAACCTAGTAAGGAACCCCTATATAGACCTATATACCTTATATTAGTAGAGTAGTTATAAATACTAGCTAAGTATATTTAGGATATAGAGGTAGCAGGCTATATATACTGCTTAACTAGCTCTATAGGAGCACTAGTACTATTCGTGCCTAAGAAGGATATAAGCCTGTGATTATATATAGATTATAGAGGATTAAATAAAATTATAATAAAGAACTATTATCTTCTGCTATTAATTAGCAAGCTTCTAGATAGACTCGCTAGAGTAAAGTTTATTTCTAAGATTAACTTAAGTAAGGTATACTACTAAATTATAATTAATAAAGCAGATAGGTAGAAAATAGCATTTAGAATATAATATAGGTACTTCGAGTATATTATAATACTATTTAGGCTTATAAATACCCTAGTAACTTTTTAGGCGTATATTTACTAAATACTCGCTAACCTTTTAGATACTTGCTATATTATATACCTAGATAATATTCTAATCTACTTAGATATAAGGGAATAGTATACTAAGGACCTCTATGCTATTTTATACTACTTAAGGGCTACTAAGCTATTTATAAAACTAAAGAAGTATAACTTCTATTAAATAGAAGTAGATTTTCTAGGGTTCTATATTACCTAAGATAGTATTAGGATAGACCCGGATAGAGTCTAAGTAGTTGCTAAATAGCTAGTATTAAAGTCTTTTAGAGATATCTAAGTATTCCTTAGTTTCTATAACTTTTACTATAAGTTTATTATAAGATATTCTTATATTATAGCCCCTATAAATAGCGCGCTTAAGGGAAGCTAGAACGGCATGAAGTTAGGAGCCTTTACCTAGATAGGGGAGATATAGACCGTATTTAAGATACTTCGGAGAGTATTCGCTAAAGCTCTAATGCTAAGATACTATAACCTAGTATTATAAACTAGGGTTAAGACTAATATATCTACTTAGGTAGTATCTAGTATGCTCTTATAGAAGCATAGCATAGTTTAGCATCTAGTAGCCTTCTAGTTAAAGAAGCTCTTAGATATAGAGAGGTACTAAGCTATAGGGTAATAGGAACTCCTTGCTATTATAGAAAGTTTAGATTACTAGGCGTAATATCTATAAGGACTCCCTAAGAAATTTATAATACTTATAGACTATATAGCGCTAAAAGGAGTACTTGCTATACCTATGCGGGATATTTATAGAAGACTTATGCAATAGGTTTACTACTTATTAGTATTTAACTTTAAAATCTTATATAAGTTAAGGGTTATTAATCTAGTAGATAGATTATTATAACACCCTAAATATATAGTAGAAGATGCTAAGGTAGATAATATACTTCCTACCCTTAGAAAGAAACTTAGGCTTATTAGCTAGCTTTTAGCGAATATTTACTAGTATATTACTAAGCTTAAAGGAACTATAGCTATTATAAGAACTTATACCCGAGCTATCTAGCGAAGTATATAAGAACCTTACTAGAGTGCTAGCTCTAAGGTTAAGGGATCCTCACCCTTAAGTTAGCACTACCCTATGATAAGTATTAATAAGCTACTATATATAAGTATATATATTAGCGCTATTACCCGCACGAAAGCATATATAGGTGCTACGCTGACTGCTCTACGAGAGAATAGCGATAGGCTAGAGGACTTAAGGGGAGCTGGGGTTATTATACTAGAATAGTATATCCTACGTATTATAATAAGGGAGCTTGTTTAGGATAAAACGGCTTATATATTATAACTAGGCGCGGATCTCGAATAGATAGTTAGAGGATTATAGGCTAAAGACCCCTTCTATAGAGATATTATAGCTAAGGTTTGCTAGAATACTAGGGAATATCAAGGATACTAAGTTAATAAGAATAATATCCTTTAGTTTAGAAGAAGACTTATTATTCTAGAAGAGGGATCCCTCTGCTATGAAGTCCTAAAGAACTACTATAATATACCTAGATTAGGGTATATAGGAGTAAATAAAATAGCTAAGCTAATCTTGCGAAAGTTTTATTAGCTATATTTAATAGAGGATATATAGCGATATATCGCTAAGTACCCATACTACTAAGGGGTATGCATACTATAGCATAAGCTATATAGGCTACTGCAAATACTAGAACTACTAGCATACCTATTCTAATAGTGTTGGAAGCCCAGTCGGCGGTTCGTCGCCGACCCGACCGGCGCCACGTCGGGCCGATAGGACCCACCTATCGCGCTGATTCGACTAATAGGAAGGCCAGGACCCCACACGCAAGGACTACCTATATAGCCGTCGTAACTACCAAACCCACGATAGTTAGATATTACGAACAACTATAGTATTATAGAAGAACCCTATCTTTCTAGTACTATTACCTGCGCAGGATAGTTATTCCGACACTAATTAGTAGTTAACTTAACTATTATAACTACTCGAGTTACTATAGATTAGCAAGGTTTATTACTACCTATGTTAGAAGAGACGTCTCCGCTATTAATATCACTGCTACTAGCAGAGGGATTAAAACGACTATTACGGGCTACTACGATAACTATTTAATAACGTCCAGGCTGCTTTATACCTATATATAACGACCGGTTAAATAAACGACTATAGTAATAACATCCAGGCTGCTTTACGCCTATATACGACGACCTCGACGCAAAAAGCTACGATATTACAAAAATAATATATACCATACCCCCCCCCCCCCTATCTCCTCTACTCTATTCACAATAGCTACCCTAACTGCTAAGCCGGGTAGCAATAACCCCCCTCCTCCTCCTACCACCTACGATAGATCTATCCAAGGATCTATCCATAGCGATATCCCTATCCCCACCTAGCTTAAGGGCATTATCCAGCCCGACCTATAGGGCAAGGTCTTCGAGATCGACGAGGATAGCAACGATATTCCTAACGTATCTATTAAATAAGTAAATATATAGATAGGCTATTAACTTAAGGTCTATAAGATCGATAAGAATACTAGCCGAGCCTTCTAGCGCGAGTTCTTATACGACTTTATTAGCTAGACTGCTAAACTATTTAGCAAAGCTAACTAGAAGCTTAGGAAGGCCCTTAAGGACTACGTCGTTAGCTATAGAGTATAGGTTAATCTAGCGGCTAGAATAATCTCCATTAGGCTTATTAAGGCTATAAATAGACCTAAGTTCTATTACTAGAGCTAAGCCTAGTTAGATACCTATATAGATAACTTCCTACGATACCTTGCTAATAACCTAACGTTTATTCGCAAGATATTAGTACTAGTTATGCTTACACGCCTGCCCTATCTCACGAGGCCCGATGAGAGCCTCGCCCAAGCCGGAACCCCACAGACCCCCCCCATAACAGCGCTAGTAAAAACCACGCCTACTAGCGGAGATAGCGTAGTTAATAACAATAACTAGGATATAGGCTATAACAGCCTCCTAGCTACGCTAAAGCAGTTAACAGATCTAGCTAAGCTTTATGCTAACGATATGAAGTATAGCAGCGCTAAATACGACGTATTAGAGGCGAAATTAACTATCTTTCGGGATATCTACGAGAAGGTCGGGATCTAGCAATTACAAGCAGCTAGCACCCTCCCCCTTATACTAAAAGGCTAAGCCTGCGATTACTACTTCGACCGACTTAGTAGCGCCTAGTTAAGCCTCCTAGCTATAGTTAAAAAACTCTATAACTACTTCGAATCCTATGATACCTGCTAAGCCTACCTAACGGAGTAGCGCCAGGCTATGTTAACCCAGGTTATCCATAATAACCCCTCTAAAACGAGGATAGAATGCTTAGAGATCCTCGTTAACTACGTAACTAAAGTCTAACGAGCCTTACTGCTAGCCTACTACTCCGATCTCATCCTACGGGACTATATTATCAATACTTACTAAGGGGTCGAAGAGTGCCGTTTCTACCTCTTTAACCCTGCCGAGTCAATAGAAGGGGTCCTCAGCTAGTTATATTCAGCTATTTCAATAACAACCCGGCCTATAACGCAATATATCGCTAAAAATAACGATAGGACTAGGGTCTATTGGACCGACTATACCTACCACGGCAATAGCTAAAAGAATCGTTTTAGGCCTCGTAGCAATAGCCTCAACTATACGGCTAGTAATAGCCTCAATAACGTAGCAAGAGCTAAAAAGTGCTACGTATGCAGCAAACCCGGCTATTAGTCGACGAAACATACCGACGACGATCGCTATAAGGCCTATAGCAAGTTTAAGAGCAGCTAATACGTCCAAAACAACGCCAACCCCGCTAAATATTACTAGTTTCTAGCGTGGTATGAGGGTATCGAAGACCTCGCAGCTACTGCAGCCGACCCCTCCGTTATTAACAACCCTATTAACCTCTTTTACTAGTCGTTATCGATTAATAATAATAGTAACGAGGTTAATAGTACCGATAACGAAGCCTTCCTCACTACTACTTATTTCAACTAACCTACCGCAGTTAATAGCAGCAACGTAATAACCCGCTTAGCTAACTAGTCAACCCTCTACGCGATTAACTATATTAAACCCTCTTATAACGCATTAGTTAATAAAAATAACAACCCCGTTGCGATATACGTTACTGACCGTTACTCGTTAACTACGTTCAGAGGGATTATCCCCGACTCTAGCGCAGCCCGATATTCAACTAGGGGTCACCCGCAGTTTCTAGCCCTATAAAAGAGGGTTAACTGCTAACTTAACCCCTCTATAGCCGGGGCAGCCTCGATCCGCTTTAGCAGCGCTGACCCCATTAAATCCCTCGGAATAACGGTTATTATAACTCCCTTTAGCAACGTAACCTTCTACGTGATGCTAACGAATACCCCCTTCTTATTATCCCTTTATAATATAGACCGACTTAGCATAAGATTCGATAATATCACTAACTAACTCGTTCGTAACGACCTCACGACACCGGTTATATAACTATAGGGCTACCCATGGTTTATGACTAACCCGGAAGAGGCTGTCGTGAGTTATAACCTCACTAATATCGAATTACGCTATATCTACCGTCGTTTTAGCTACCCATCCGTCTAATAACTCCATAAAGTCCTCTAGCGCGCTAGCTACCCCGTTAATATCGATATTATTAATAAGTTAACGAAGTTTTGCTACTATTGCTAACTCTATAGCAGTAGCCCCTATCGGTTTAAGTTCACTATAAAAGACGACTATAATTTCAACTACGAGATCGTTATTAATATTATATATCTTAATAGCAACTACCCTACCCTCTACGTCGTTAATACAGCTACTACGTTTAACGTAGCACGCTTTATAAAGGATATATCCGCTAAAACTATATAGCAGACCCTTCGGCTCTGCTAGATCGACATATACTAAGGCCTACCCGACTAGATAGTTACTAACGCTAGCACCTCCTTTCGATCTGCTGAATTTCGCTAATCTACGCGAAGGATAGCGATCTCTATAAAAGAGGTCCTAGTTAAGGCTTATAATAGCATCGGAAAGGTTAAATAATACTACAAGCCGTTATACCAGGCTTATGAGATTATCCGGATAGAAGATCCCTCTACTAACCCCGACGTCGCCCTCTAAATAGCTATAAAAGCTGTTAATAACGTCGCTAGGCCTAATAGCCTAGTATTAACCCTACTAGTATTCGGAGCCTACCCGCGCCTAACGGACGATTTAGCGCCCTTACCGTTAATTACGCAACGCGCCTAAGCTATATAGAAAGCTACTAACGAGATCTGCTAACTCCACGCTAGTCGTTAGGTTAACGAGGCTATCACAGCCCGAAATAGCCCTATAACTGAGCCCACGTTGAGCCTACCTCTCTAGTCGGAGGTTAGAATATAGCGCGAAAAAGATAGCTAGAAAGGCCCTTACTAGCTTATCTCTAACGATAGCTACGAATACGTAGTTTAACTACCTAATAGGCTGAAATCCTTCTAGTTAACTATTATTAAACCTTACTACTAGTCGACCGACCCGCTAATAGAACCCGATAGTAATAACGATAAGATCGCAAACCCCCATAGGGCAACTAAGGAAGTCCACAATACTATTATTATTACTAACGATATAACCCCCACCCTACCATAGCGCTAAGGCTAGCCCCGCTATAACCCGGCGCCAGGCCCGACTTCGACTATACTCCTCGCTAAAATAGATATCACTACTACTAATAAGACCTTCCTATCCGCTAAAGAGCAATCCAACTATAACCTCGCTATTAAATTACGTAGTAATAACGTAATTATAACCCCTAGAGAGCCTTTTGAGTAGTCGACCCGATAAGAGATCGAATCCCTTATCGAACGAGGCGTATTTAACTTCGTTAGGTATAACCCTGCCCGCTATAGTAGGATCCAGATCTTCTATTCCTATATCGTTAACGAGGTTAAGGGTAAGATAACCTAGCCCTATGAGAAGTCGAGACTCGTTATCCAGGGCTATGCTAACGATAGTAAAGAGGCTATTTTAACCCAAGCCCCTACGATCCAAAGAGCTAGTTAATAGCTAATCCTCGCGATCGCCCTATTATTATTAGCTGATGGCAAAACCCTTTAGATCTGTAATATTACCTAAGCCTACGTCCAGTCCGCTACCTATCTCGCCCGCCCTATCCTCGCTAAAATACCCACCTAAATACGGTATAAATACCCCGATAATACTATTATAGAGGTCGTGAAACCCCTCTATAGTATCGCTAAGGCCGGCACCTATTAATAGGCTATATATAGCTGCTACTATAAAGAGAGGCTTGAGATAGAGACTTCGTTATTTAACCCCTACCTGCTTATATTAATAAAAAATAACCTATCTTTCGCTATTATAGGTATGCAAACTAACGATACGTTAGGCCTATTAAATAACGCGTTTTCCGCCCTTAAGGAGGCTAAATTAACTAAAGCCGGTTTTTTAGCTAAACCTAAGCAGATCCTCGCTATTGATAACCCCCTCGTATTTAATAGTAGGATCGTGACGATCGATAATAGCAATACCCTCACCCTTCGCCAAAAGGACTAAGGGCTCAAGTTACGCCCTATCGACCCCTCCGCTAATAAAGCTATCCGAAAGCAGCAATACGTTAAATAACGCGCCCGCGGCGCATATATCGCATTAATTTACTAACCCGAGGCCTATTTCAACCTATCTATCGCTATATAATAGCAAAACCCTATAGTTAATGACATCAGAATCCTCAACTAGCGAATACTCTAGTAGTCGCAATCCCTCGATAGAGGCCTCAGTTTCATCCCGCTCGACCTCGCTACTGCGAAACTATTTATTTTTATCGATAGATCTTTCGCTAATAACGACGACCTATTATTATAACTAGGTTTTATTATTATACTAGCTAACGAGACTAACGATAATAAGGCTATTAATACGTTTGAAATCAATAGTAACGTCGTTTACTATAGCTCTATAAAGTCAAAACGCGTTACCTGCAGCGTGCTAGCCTCGGAGATCTATAGCATAGTCGCTAGTATCGATATAGCCTATGCAATTGCAATAACCCTCCAAAAGGTCTCCGATCGACTAGATCTACTATTAATATTAACTATTATTTATACCGACTCGTATTCGCTATACGAGTGCCTCGTTAAGCTAGGTATAACAAAAGAAAAGCGCCTTATAATCGATATAATAGCGCTATAGCAGTCGTATAAGCGCCGCGAGATCGCAGAGATCTGCTAGATCTATAGTAATAATAACCTAGCCGACGGACTCACGAAGTTAACGCTGAATAAAGCCCTCTAATAGCTTATTAATAATAATAAGGCGACGATACGGATAGAGGGGTAGGTCATCCGATAGTAGCCGGGATCCCAGCCCGTAGCCAGGGCCCCGCGCGCAGTAAAACCGGGGATATATAGCATATCGGGGGATAACAATAAAACGTGCGAAAACTGCGGTTATTAGGCTATTTAGGCCCCTTTTATAAGTAGTACTATTTAGTAGTTATCTCAACGAATATAGGCTATTATAGGGTAGGCACCGGTAGTAATAAAAGACTGCCAGTATTAGAAGCCTAGTCAGCGGTTCGTCACCGACCCGACCAGCGCTACGTCGGGCCGATAGGACCTACCTATCGCGCTAATTCGACTAATAGGAAGGCCAGGACCCCACACGCAAGGACTGCCCATATAGCCGTCGTAACCACCAAACCCACGATAGTTAGATATCACGAACAACTACAGTATTACAGAAGAACCCTATCTTTCTGGTACTATTACCTGCGCAGGATAGTTATTCCGATAAATAGATTTCTTTAGACTTCTTAACTAGCTTGCTAGAAAGTTATTAAGATAATAGAGTTACTTATAATACGATCCTAGTAATTATATATTAGATAACTAAAGGAGTATAGTTCTTAGTAATAACTAAGCGACTAGATACTATAAGTTTAGCGAGGATCTTATATTAAGAGATTAAGTACTAATATAGCATGCCTAAGGCTATTATTAGTAACTAAGATAAACTAATTATTAGCTAGTTCTAGCGAAACTAGACTAAGGCCTGAGATATAGAAGGGTATATCTCTACTGCATAATATCTATAGATAGATAGCTAGACTAAAAGAACGTATTAAACCTTAACTATATATCTCATAAAGTTTAGCGAAGGCTTATGCAACTAATAAGTAATATAATTAGTTAAAGCCGAATTTTTATATAATAATAGCAAATATATTATAATTAGTATATCCCTATTTGAGGCCCTTATAGGATATTACCCTAAAATAGTTAACTACTACTTACTAAATATGAAGATTAGGACCTAAGGGGTTAATAAAAGGCTTAAGAAGCTAATAGAGGTTTGCTAAAGAATAGCTAAGATCTAGTAATATATAATAAAGATATAAGCTAAGAATACGAATATTAGAAGAAAAGTATAATTATATA
Source organism: Colletotrichum sansevieriae (assembly GCA_026260285.1). NCBI lineage: Eukaryota > Fungi > Ascomycota > Sordariomycetes > Glomerellales > Glomerellaceae > Colletotrichum > Colletotrichum sansevieriae. Next base: position 469 of record JAOQIF010000016.1, on the reverse strand, counting down.
ATATTAGAGATATTATAGGACTCTTAATAAAGAACTTCCGTTTTATAAAGGGTTAGCAAAAGCTCGCTCTAGGATTTATTCCTATGCTAGTTATAGAAGTCGTAGGCCCTAATACTTATAAAGTATAACTCATAGAGAAGTATAATAGAGCATATAATATCTTCTCTATCGCTCTACTTAAGCTATAGTATAGCTAAAAGCTTGCTAAGGGGTAGCTCCTAGACCTTAAAGAAGACCCTAAGGAATAAGAAGTCGAGGATATTATATTATAAAGGGAAGTACTAATAGGCTCCTTATATTTAGTTAAGTAGAAAGGCCAGCTAGTAGAATATAATACCTAGGAGCCTGAAGAATACTTAGCGAATGCTTTATAAATCCTCGCTAGATTTAAGAAATAGTAGTATAAGTTATATTATAAGTAGGATAATAAGTAGTATAGATTAATAAGAAAAGTTAATTAACTATAAGA
>JAOQIF010001599.1:0-13942 GCA_026260285.1 Colletotrichum sansevieriae | reverse complement strand
ATAATAACTTCGTTTTTTATCCTATTATTTCCTTTTAAAAGAGGGTAGTTATCCTAATAGTAGCTTCGTTTTAGTTCTCCCGCTATTCGCCCTTTATCTAGCGAGCACCTTCTTATACTATGCTCTTATAATAACTTCGTTTCTTATCCTATTATTTCCTTTTAAAAGAGGGTAGTTATCCTAATAGTAGCTTCGTTTTAGTTCTCCCGCTATTTGCTCTTTATCTAGCGAGCACCTTCTTATATTATGCCCTTATAATGACTTTATTTTTTATCCTATTATCCCCCTTCTAAACGGGCGTATTACGAGGCTATTAAGTAGGTTAAATAGCAACTATCGTTACTAATTTACTACGTCTATCTCCTAGTAGGTAGCACCTGCTATAGTAAGTAACTGCTATTCTTTGCCGTCCGAAGTTGCGTCTACTTTTGCAATAGTTTAGTAAGGTCTCTTTAGCTATCTATAAAATAATAGCTTTTTCCCGCCCTAGGGTGAGTCCTTTTTCCTCCTTATTATATTATATTATTTAATAACTACTTTTATATTATCTAAGCCCTTTATCGAGACTTCGTAGACCCTCCCTATCTTTTAATACTTCCTTAAATATTATAAGCGCTAAGAGCCTTATTAGCTGACTCCTTGCTAAGTATAGCCCTACTAAGGCTGAACTTAGCAGTAGTAACTATTAGTATGATCAGGCGGGTAGCAGCGAACCCTGCGTTAGTTGCGCGCTATAGCTCCCTAAGAATGCCTAGGTTATCTACGCCTATTGCTACGATAGTAATTATACGTGCGGGTTATGCTAGGTTTATAGTATTAAGTGCTATAGGGTAAGTTTAGTAACTATTTAGTAGAGATATAGGCTAACTTTTCCTATTTCTAGATTCCTACTTATCTTATTAATACTACTTATTTCTATTAGAACTAGGTTAAGCGTTATATCCGCGCGATCGCTACTAGCTAGTATTAATAGTACGAGATCTTCTATATCTTTATAGCTATAGAGTAAGAGCAGGAGCTTCTCTAATTCTTCTATAACTAATTAGTAAACCCCGCTAGTCTTAAGCCTAGTTCTAAGAACTATAAGAACTAGCTCCTCGCTATAGGCATCGAGGAGAGTGCAGCTTCGCATACCTAGGCGCATCTGCAGGTTTCGCTCGAGGTAGGTTTTACCTTATAGTTAGTCTCGCCCTTTTATTAATCTAATATATATTTATAAGTAGCTCGCTAGGCTAAGGATAAGGTTTTAATTAAGGAGATTATAGTATAGCTTAATAATACTCTCCCTACTTACTTATATAATAAGACCTATATCTTTAAGTAAGCTACCTTTCTTAATAAGCTTACTAATATCCTAATAATATAGCTTTCAAAAAGCGATACCTATATATCTATACTTCCTTTATAAGAGCCTTTAAAGGTCTAAGGTTCCTGCATGCTTTATAATACTTATTACTAAGCTCCTGTTACTATCTTCGAAGTTATTAGTAATAGTCCTATGCTTTAACTAAATTCTCAGAAGAAGGTTAGTAACGCCTTAGCAATAGCTTAGTAATACTAAGTTTATAATAGCGAGGAGGATAAGTCCTTAGCTATAGAGGATAGCAACTCCGATAAAGCTATAGAGAGCAATAGTTAGGGTAGTAATAGTAATATTACTAGCGAGAGCTCTGAGGAGGAGAGCGAGGATAATAATAATAATAATAAGGGTAATAATAACGATAATAAGTAGTAGTGCTAGCGGAAATTCAGCGAGAGTATAGTAGACTTCTATAGTAATATAAGGTTAGATACCCACAGGGTTTGCATTGTTTTTATAGGGGGGGGGGTCTTCTCTTTAGCGTTTTAGCTATCTTATAGTTAATTAACTTTTCTTATTAATCTATACTACTCGTTATCCTACTTATAATATAACTTGCGCTACTATTTCTTAAATCTAGCGAGGATTCGCAAAGCGTTCGCTAAGTATTCTTTAGGCTCCTAGGTATTATATTCTACTAGCTAGCCTTTCTACTTAACTAAATATAGGGGGCCTATTAGCGCTTCCCTTTATAATATAATATCCTTAACTTCCTATTCCTCAGGGTCTTCTTTAAGGTCCAGGAGCTACCCCTTATTAAGCTTTTAGCTATACTATAGCTTAAGTAGAGCAATAGAGAAGATATTATACGCTCTGCTATACTTCTCCAGGAGTTATACTCTATAGGTATTAAAGCTTATAACTTCTATAACTAGCATAGGAATAAATCTTAGAGCGAGCTTTTACTAACCCTTTATAAAATAGAAGTTCTTTATTAAGAGTCTTATAATATCTCTAACGTAATATAATTATACTTTTCTTCTAGTATTTGCATTCTTAGCTTATACCTTAGTTATATATCGCTAGGTCTTAGCTATTCTTTAGCAAACCTCTATTAGCTTCTTAAGCCTTTTATTAACCCCTTAGGTCCTAATCTTCACGTTTAGCAAGCAGTAGTTAACTATTCGAGGGTAGTATCCCATAAGGGCCTTAAATAGGGATATGCTAATAGTAGCATATTTGCTATTATTATATGAAAATTCGGCCTTAACTAGTTATATTGCCTATTAGTCGCGCGAGCCTTTACTAAACTTTATAAGATATATAGTTAAGGTCTAGTATATTCTTTCGGTCTAACTATCTATCTATAGATACTATGCGGTAGAGATACGCCCTTCTGTATCTCAGGCCTTAGTCTAGTCTCGCTAGAACTAGCTAGTAATCAGTTTAATTTAGTTACTAATAATAACCTCTAGCGTGCTATGTTAATACTCGATCTCTTGATATAAGATCCTCGCTAAACCCGCAGCATCTAGTCGCTTAGTTATTACTAAGAACTATGCTACTTTAGTTATCTAATATATAATTACTAGGATTATATTATAAGTAACTCCGTTATCTTAGCAACTTTCTAATAAGCTAGTTAAGAAGTCTAAAGAAATCTATTAGAATAGGTATACTAGTAGTTCTAGTATTTGCAGTAGCCTGTATAGCTTATGCCGTGGTATGCATGCCCCTTAGCAGCGCAGGTACTTAGCGATATAACGCTATATATCCTCTATTAAATATAGCTAATAAAACTTTTATAAGATTAGCTTAGCTATCTTATTTGCTCCTATATACCCTAATCTAGACGCGTTATAATAGTTTTTTAGGATTTTATAACAGAGGGATCCCTCTTCTAGGATAATAAGTCTTCTTCTGAACTAAAGGATGTTATTCTTATTAACTTAGTATCCTTAGTATTCCCTAGTATCCTAGCGAACCTTAGCGATAATATCTCTATAGAAGGGGTCTTTGGCCTATAGTCCTCTAACTATCTATTCAAGATCCGCGCCTAGTTATAGTATATAAGCCGTTTTATCCTGAATAAGCTCCCTTATTATAGTATATAGGATATACTATTCTAGTATAGTAACCCCAGCTCCCCCTAAGTCCTCTATCTTATTGCTATTCTCTTATAGAGCAGTCAGCGTGGTACCTATATATGCTTTTATACGGGTAATAGCGCTAATATGCATACTTATATATAGTAGCTTATTAGTACCTATCGTGGGGTGGTGCTAACTTAAGGGTGAGGATCCCTTAACCATAGAGCTAGCCCTCTAGCAAGGTTCTTATATGCTTCGCTAGATAGTTCGGGTATAAGTTCTTATAACTACTATAGTTCCTTTAAGCTTAGCAATATACTAGCGAATATTTGCCAAAAGCTAGCTAATAAGCCTAAGTTTCTTTCTAAGGGTGGGAAGTATATTATCCACCTTAGTATCTTCTACTACGTAGTCAGGGCGTTGTAATAGTCTATCTACTAGGTTAATAACCCCTAACCTATGCTAGATTTCAAAGTCGAATGCTAATAAGTAGTAAACCTATCGCGCGAGTCTTCTATAAATACCCCGCATAGGCATAGCAAGCACTCCTTTTAATACTACATAATCTATAAGTACTACGAATTTCTTAGGGAGTCGTTATAAGTACTACGCCTAGTAATCTAAACTTTCTATAATAGCAAGGAGTTCCTATTACCCTATAGCCTAGCGCCTCTCTATATCTAAGAGCTTCTTTAACTAGAAGGCTACTAAGTACTAAACTATACTATACTTCTATAAGAGCACGCTAGATGCTGCCTAAGTAGACGTATTAGTCTTAACCCTAGTTTCTAATGCTAGGTTATAGTATCTTAGCATTAGGGCTTCGGCGAATGCTCTCTGAAGTGTCTTAAATGCGGTCTATATCTCCCCTATCTAAGCGAAGGCTCCCGACTTCGTGCTATTCTAGCTTCCCTTAAGCGTGCTAGTTATAGGGGCTATAATATAAGAATATCTTATAATAAACTTATAGTAAAAGTTATAGAAACTAAGGAATACTTAGATATCTCTAAAAGACTTCAGCACTAGCTATTCAGCAACCGCTCAGACTCTATCCGGGTCTATCCCGATACTATCTTAGGTAATATAGAACCCTAGAAAATCCACTTCTATCTAGTAGAAGTCGCACTTCTTTAGTTTTGCAAATAGCTTAGCAGCCTTTAGGTAGCATAGGATAGTATAGAGATCCTTAGTATGCTATTCCCTTATATCTAAGTAGATTAGAATATCATCTAGGTATATAATATAGCAAGTATCCAGAAAGTTAGCGAGTATTTAGTAAATATGTACCTAAAAAGTTGCTAGGGTATTCATAAGCCTAAATAGCATTATGGTATACTTAAAGTACCTATATCGCGTTCTGAACGCTATTTTCTACCTATCTGCCTTATTAATTGTAATTCAGTAGTATACCTTGCTTAAGTTAATCTTTAAAATAAACTTCGCTCTAGCGAGCCTATCTAGAAGCTTGCTAATTAATAGCAGAGGATAATAGTTCTTTATTATAATTTTATTTAATCCCCTATAGTCTATATATAGTTATAGGCTTCTATCCTTCTTAAGCATGAATAGCACTAGTGCTCCTATAGAGCTAGTTGAGTAGTATATATAGCTTACTGCCTCTATATCCTAGATATACTTAGCGAGTATTTATAACTACTCCGCTAATATAAGGTATATTAGTCTATATAGGGGTTCCTTACTAGGTTTTAGTTCAATATAGTATATCGCTCCCTTTAGCTTTAGAACTTTCTTTATATTCTCTTTATTAAAAACATTAGTAAAGTCTTAAAGTTCCCTAGGAATCTTCTTCTCCTACTTATTATCTAATAAGTCTTTGCCTAAAGACTTTATATCCTTCTTATTAGGGCTTATAATACTTATTAGATATATAATATAAGCCTATTAGCTATTCTCTATAATCTCTTAGATAATCGCTTCTAGCTTAGCGAGCGAGAGGGGTTTATATAACTAGGTATATGCATAGGTATCTATATAGATGCCTTCCTATCCTATTAAGTTATTAGATAGAAGGATATCTCCTGCTCCTTTAGGGCGAGGGCTTATAATAAAAGCCTAGCAAATCTTCTATAAGTAACCCCGACTATCTATAAGGAAGAATATAAGCTAGTAGACCTTACCTATAGGTATAGGCCTTCCCTAGAAATCTACTAATTCAGGGGCTATAATACTAGTAGCCTCCTTTAGTTAGAGCCTCTTAATAAGGTCTTCTTATATAATATCTACTACTATATAGGTATCTATATTAACCTCTAGTTTAACTTCACTAGATGCTTAGAGTGCTAACGCCTATCCCTTAATAGTCTATCCTACTAGAACCGAGGTGATTTCTAATATAGTACCCCTCGGGGTTATATCTATGCCTACTTATTTCCCGAGTCTTTAGCATTAGTTATACTAGGTACTATAATCGCGCTTATCCCGCCCCGCCTTAGGTTTAGGTTCCGATTGCTACCCGTTAGCTATATATAGGGTTCGGTATAGTTAGGAGAGATATAGCTATACTTCTTATAGTTATAGCATTAGGGTCCCTAGGAGTTAGTAGATATACTACTAGCGCTAGGCGTTATACGAGCATCTGCTAAGTAGTCGTTCCAGGACGGGGTCTCTAGGTAGCAATCCCTAGAGTTTATTAACCTAGGGGGTTGCAAGCTGCTCTTATAAGGGCAGTCTAGAGAGCCTGAGTATAGTCGCTTATATAACTCGGAACAGCTAGCGGATATTCCCCTATATCTCCCTTCTATAATCTCCTATAATCTCTATATATATAGGGCGATAGTATACGTATTAGTATAGTTAATATCCTGCTTAAAGAGTATATCCTTTAGGGTCCTAATAAGGCCCTAAAGGAAGGCGTACGCCTTTGTATTACTAGTACTCAGCTCGCTAAGTACTTAGTTAATAGACTCCTATCGAGCCTAATATATAATTAGTTTCTTATTATCCTTCTAGCAGCACTATCTTAGAGTATTATAATAGTTCTATTCTTAGAGCTCGGGTATAATATGCTACCCTCTTATGAAAATTCTAAAGTCTTCCTATTTAGGGTCTATCTAGTTCCCCGACTTATCTATAAGCATTTACTAATAATTCCGCTATTCTATTTATAAGGTATGCTCTATTATACTTAAAGCCTACTAGATATACTAGCTATTAGAGCAGCTAGAGCGGTACTTATAAGCCTCTTTAACTATAATAAGCTAATCTTCCCTTATCACGCTAGTAGATTCGCTAGTAAGGCGCGCTATATTATAATTCAGGGGTTTTTTATAAACCTTAGGTAATTGCTTAGCGGGAGCTTGGTTGCTTAACGTAGTAGCAATTAGCTCCTATTAGTTAGCTATTATAGTTATAATCTATTATATTAGCACTTAGCTAGTTACTTCCTCTAGCCCTCTAGCTTTGGCTAGCTTATTAGCTATAGCTATAGATATCTAGCCTATTAGCCCGTCCGGTCTATAGGAAGGGGTCTTATATTCCCTATTTTCCTATATATACTTATTATCTATATAGCGAGCATTTAGCATAGGTAGCCCGTTCTCTTCAGGGCCCCTAGCCTCGCTTAAAGTATAGCTTCTTACCTCCCCTCATTAGCTTATATTATCCTCTAATTACTCACTAGGATCAGCTTCCTTATATAGGTTCGTATAGGCTATTTCGCTCTGCTCTTAGCGAATATTAAGCATAGGTTCCTCAGCCTAATTAGTAGGTATTGCTCGGGTGCGTAATACTATTATTATTACTAACCTTCCTAAAGCAGGGTAGAAGCAAAAGAATTATAAAGGTATCGAGGGGCTAAGAGCTATAGTTAGGTTAAACTAATAGCAGAAGTATCTAAAAGATAGGATCTATATTATTATATTACTTTTGCTTACTTCCTCTAAGATCCTTTATTTCTAGCCTTTAGCAAGTATTCGCTAAGTCTTTGCTATAAGGGTTCTATGCCCGAGACCTATAAGCCTCTCTATCCCTTCGGCCTATAGTAGCCGAAGCGTCTCCGGTTTCTCCGGTCTGGGTATCCAGTCCCTTATACTTTATACCTATTTATACTAACTCTTTTACTCTATACTATACCCTTTTATGATACGTTCTTCTCTCTTACCTATACTAATAGGGATGCAGACCGTTAGAGTAGTGCTATATATAATAATAATACCTACCTATAGGTCTACTAGGGAGGTAGGATCCCCTACTAGATAGGAGCTACTAAATAGCTAAACTTAGAATGAGATACCTATTAATTAGAATAATAAAGAGAGTACTAATAAAGAACTAGTTAATTAACTAATAGAGGCTGAATTAGATCGTCTTATTAAGGAGGAAGAAAAGAAGAGTTAACTAAAGTATAAATAAGAATATCTTAAGGCCTTAAGAGCTAGCTAACTATTAATCCTAATAGATAACCCTACTACCTACTAAGTAGTTATTAGTAGCAACCCCGAGGTAAAGAAGCATTAGTTAGAACTTTAGGGGAAGAACCTCCTAATACTTAGGTATAAAAGGGGTACCTAGACTGATTATAACTAATTTATATTTAACCTTAATATGCGATTTGAAATAAATAAGATCACCTTAGACCTTAAAAAGGTGTTATATACTACTAGGTACCTAGAAGGATTAGTAGCAAAGCAATAGACCTTATATCTTTCTATTAGATATAATAATAAGGCAAAGAATATTACTTAGATAATAATAGAAGACTAGTTAACTAATAGCATAGCTAATAAGGGGTCTAGGATCCTTAGTATATAAACTCAGCTTAAATAGGCCTACTAGTAACTAGGATAGTTATACTAGAGCTTTATTAATTACTATAAAGGGATTGAGGCAGAGAGCCCCTATTAATAACTAGAGCAGATCCGGGTAGCTAACGTAGTAGCTAGGCTAGATCCTAAGCTCTAATACTATATTATAGCGAATAGATTGCTAAAATCGCAGCTCGAACTTAACATAAGGGCTAGGAACGCTAAACTTATAATTAATATATAAATATATAGGCTACTAGTAAGGGACTAGAGGACTAACTATAAGGAATAATAACTAGAGGGCTAAGCTACTAATCCAGAGGAACGGACTAATGCTATAAGGGGGGACTGCAGCTATATGTTACGCCCGCTGCAATTGGTCACTATGGGCGCGTAGCTATATAGTGCAGAACAGGGAGTGATAACGACGGATTCGTTATTACTGAAGCTTTTGCTTTATGCTATAGTTAGTTGCCCTGACCTGCTCGTAATATAATAACGAATCCATACTGCATAGAGGGGTTATAGGTTCAATTTCCACACGCTGCGATAACAGCATGAGTTTTTCCTCCTATGCTATATAGGGCATCCCGACCGTAGCAGGTATATATAGGGTGGGTTCCTATACCGCTACCTGGGTTTCCCTGTACTATACCCGCGTTACGCCCGGCTTGGTCTACCGAGGCCTGGGATATGCCTCTTGGAGGGGAGATATGGTATTACGCCCGCTGCAATTAGTTACTATGGGCGCGTAGCTATATAGTGTAGAATAGGGAGTGATAACGATGGATTCGTTATAACTGAAGCTTTTGCTTTATGCCATAGTTGGTTGCCCTGACCTGCTCGTAACATATAGCACTGAGTTGTTTTTCCTATATAGGGTTATGAGGTTCGTCTTGAATTCGTTCCAGGTATGCAAGTTCAGCTAGCTAGAGACGCGCGAGTTTCTGTTTGTTATCGTCCTCAAGTTCTTGTTCGCAGGTCTGCTGTAGTATCGAAGGAATATTAGATGGTTCTAAGTGTTAGATCTATAATATCTTATTGAGTTATTTAGTGGGTTTTCTCGCGATCTTGCTATCGCTAGTGTGTATTATTGCTAGGGTTTTAGTTATTATATCGTACCTAGATCGTCTGGAATTGCTATCTCGAGGGTAGTATCCTAATATTTCTTTATCTTCGAGGTGGATTTAGTAATTATTATCATAATATCTAGTTTATAATAGGGGTATATAGGGGGCTTTCGAGATTATATTAACTTATTAGGGTCTTTTAGCTACCGGCTTCTATAGGAGCGTCTTAGGTTATTTACAATCTTTAGCGATATAACCTTGCTTATTGTAGTTATAGCACTTAGGGTTCTAGGGTTTTTTGTTATTAGGCTTGAATATTATGCTGAGGTCTATATGTCTACTATGCTATCTATAGGCAGTGCTCTATTAGGTGTTGCTCTAGTAGTTGCGAGGTCTGTTATTATTTTGCTAATTATTAAACTTATATTAGGGTTGCTACTAGTACTTATATCCTGAATTAGGGTTGTATTATTTATTACCTCGTTCTTTCTATTATTTAAAGAGTTAGTTACCGATCTTAATAGCGAGTTCTATATACTAGAGGAAGTTATTAGGTCGGTCGACCTTAATTATTTTATCCTTAACTTTATCCTTAAGTCCTTAATAGAATATAAAGATCTTAGTTTCTTTAGTGGGGTTAAGTTAGATGCTAAGTTATCTAAAGTTAGTAGAATAGTCCTTAGCAGACTTAGTTTATTAAAGTTATAAGAGGTCTCTCTTAGCTTATCTCTTCTTATTAGGGTCCTAGAAGAGTAAACGAAGTATATCCTCGAACCCTTAGAAATTAGCGTAGATATTATAGGTTTCTATAGTATATTTATTAAGGGTTTTATATTTAAGGTATTCTTCCTAGATTAGTTCAAACTATTAGAGGGCTTTTCCTCTAAGGTAAGTAGCTATATATACTACCCTCTTAGTCTTATTAGTAAAATCTCTATAGTAAAAGTTCTAATAATTCTTAGATTAGAAATCCTTTGAGAGTTCTAGGGGTTCTATTATAGGTAATAGGTATACTAAGCTTGAGTTTCTGTTATTCTCCGTAGAGGGGCGTAGTAATAATATTAGTAGTAGCCTGAAGGGTCTAGTTCTCCTTCTCAAGCTTAGCTACCTATTAGGTAACTTACTAGAAGGCTTCCTCGAGCTTATTAATAGCTTAGGCGCTTTTATTAAATATACCCTATATTTATTTAATATCGCTATTAGCTTTTACTAGCTATCCTTTGAGTTCTTTATTGTTATTATCTTCTTCTAAGTCTTCTTTTATCTTATAATCCTCGAGTTCCTAGGCTAGGTTGCAGGTTGCCTATCTAGTGGAGGAGCCTAGGGTGGGTAACTTAGCGGAAGTGCGAGAAGATATCTTATCTATACTATTTAGTAGGTATTAATAGTTAACTTACTAAATAGGAGCAATTAAAGTATTATAATTAGCTATCTAATAGTAGGGTCTGCTAATAGAAGCTAGAGGTTAATATATTATAATAGTATACGGGGTCGTGGTCTGAGTCGTAAGTTATAGGCTTATAGTAGATCGGGTTATTTGAGGCTAAGGTGATTAGTCTTAGACTTAATAAGTAATTCGCAGTAAAGGTAAGCTAAGAGTATCCTGAGGATAAATACTAAGTTAATTGCTAAAGAGCTATAGAAGTCTAACTATAAGCCCGGCTTAAGGTTATACTATATATAAATCTAGAATAGTTCTTTTCTTCTATTACTAATTCCAAGTTAGGTACTAGTAAGCGCTTAATAATTACTAGTAAGCGCTTAGTAACTCCTACTAAGCGCTCAGTAACCCATACTATCTGCTCAGTCTTATCTTATTATCACGTGACTTATACCATAGTTCTTCCGTTTCCAAGTGAGTCCCTGTTATCCCTATGATTCTGCAGTATAAATGTCCTATCCTAGCCGCCCGACGTCCAGGTGGGTCGTTCGGCTGTTATCCTTGATTACGGGTCTTAACACTATACTAATACTTACCAGGAGTATACTAAGGACTTATTATAAGATACTAGGAGGGAAACTATCTATTATATTTATAATAGGAAAGGCTATATCTCACTGAGGTACCTATACTATAAGAAATATAGCTATACCTGCTACGAAGGCAAACCTTATCCTAGTGAATAACTAGAGGAGAACTAGGTAACTATATAGGTAGTTTAATAGGATAGCGACTAGCTATATCGCTTTGAAATAATAATATAGGTCTAGGTTGCGGGTAGCTAGAAGACTAGTATTATGCTTATTAATTATAGAGCTAATAAGAATATTATAGACTAGATGGTTATAACTAATACCTAACTAGAAGCTAACGACTTAGAACCCATAAGGGGAATATAGGTATCCAAGGGACCTAACTATAGCATATAGAAGTTAGTTACCTAAATAACTAATAGTATAGGCATCTAGCGGATAGTTTTATATAACTTCAGGATTAGTAATAGTAATAGCTATAACGCTATCCTAGGGATCTCTTAGTATATAGCGGAGTGCCCTAATATTAATTAGAGGGAGTTAGGCTAGACCTTTCCCCTATATAAGAAGAGCATTCGCCTTATTATAAATAGAAAAGAGCTTAGGCGTATTAAAAACGAAGCAAGAGTAGTATTTATAAGTATACTATAGATTAACTAGATATTAACTACTATCTACTAGGAGGATACCTAGGAACCTAAGGATACTAAGAATACTAAAATAAATATCCTACTAGAGTACTAGGATTTTAAAAAAGTATTTAATATTAACCTAGCAGGAACTATACTAGAGTTTAGGACTACTAGGAGCCACTCTATTAACCTAGAGCCTAGGACTAAGCCCTTATTTAGACTAATCTACCTATTAGCTAAGAAGGAGTTAGAGGAGTTAAGGGACTATATCTATAAAGCCCTATAGAAGGGATAGATTCGCTTATTAATAAGTCTAGCAGGGGTGCTAATCCTATTTATCCTAAAGAAGGGAGGTAAGTTAAAGTTATATATAGATTACTAGGGATTTAACTAGGTAACTACTAAGAACTATACCCCTCTCCCCTTAATTAATAAAATCCTTAATCAGCTCTCCTAAGCAAAGTACTTCACTAAGCTTAATCTTAAAGATACCTACTACTAAGTGAGGATCTAAGAGGGAGACGAGTAGAAGATAGCATTCTATATATATTATAGTTACTATAAATATTATATTATGCTATTTAGGCTCGTTAACGCACTCGCTATCTTCTAGATATTTATTAATAAGTTACTTATAGGCCTAGTTAACATTATTTGCATTATATCTTTAGATAATATTTTGATATTTACTAATAATATAGACTCCTATATAGAGGCGGTGAGGCAGGTACTCACCTAGTTAGAAGCTAATAGCCTCTATGCAAACCCTAATAAGTGCGAATTCCATAAGGAATAGATTAAGTTTCTTAGGTTCGTGGTTTTAGCAGATAGTATTACTATAGAATAAGAGAGGGTCTAGGTAATCGCTAAGTAGCTAGTACCTACTATAATACGATAAATTCAGCAATTTCTAGGATTTACAGGGTTTTATAGGAGATTTATTAAGAATTATTCCAAAATCTATAGCTTACTTACTAATTAACTTGCTAAGATAGCTAAGGGATAACTAGTAATAACTAGTGAGGTACTAGTTGCTTTCTACTAGCTTCGCGCTTTATTTATAGAGGTACCTATTTTATACTATTTCAACCCCACACTCCTAATTCGCATTAAAACTAATATATTAGACTTTATAATAGGTATAATATTAAGCTAGCTAGAGGGGGATATATAGAGACCAGTAGTATTCATATCTCAGAAGCTTAAGGGCGCGCAACTATAGTATAGCACGCTAGAGGTAGAGCTACTAGCTATTAGGGAGTTAGTAGTGAGGTAGTAGCATTACTTGCTTTACTCTTAGCACTATATCTAATTTATTACTAACTACCTAGGTTACTAGTACCTCGCTAATAAGAAGATGCTTAATAGCTATTAGGCATAGCTACTATAGGACCTATTAATATTTAACTTCGAGATCGAATACTAGCCTAGTTGCTATAACCTAGCTAATAGCCTCTTACGAAGACCTAATTATACCCCTAAGGATATTAAAATCAAGGAAGCTAGAGACTCGCTCCTATAGGACTTCCTATAACGTTTTAATAAAGTTACTATCTAGAGGGTAGGCACCAGGTAGCAACAGGGTACTCAACTATTAAACACCTCCCTAGAATAACTTATACCCCCGTTCTAAGAATAGGTTTAGGAAGCCTAAAAGAAAGATCCCTTTTATATTAATAAGGAGTAGGAGTAACGAGGGATAAGGTAGTTATTAGATAATACTAGTACCCTATAATACTATAAGGGCTTATATATCCCTAAAAACCACCTACTTTAGAATAAAATCCTTAGAGCGTTCTATAATAAACCATCCGGAGGTTACTAGGGGGTTACCAAGATATTAAAAAGGATCACGAAGTCGTTTTTCTAAAACTCGTAGAAGAGCGATATAAAGGAATATATTAAGACATATATAACGTGTTAGCATATAAAACCGAGATATCACCTCCTATATAGCGAACTTATACCCCTACTAGTACCTACCTAGCCCTTTTCAATTAAGGTTCTAAGGGTTAGGTTTTAAGAAAAATCATAAAATATAGAAACCTTAATACCTTAAAAAAGTTTTTAATTTAAATATAGAAAGCTTTTTATTTCACTAATATATAAAAAT
>JAOQIF010001598.1:0-13966 GCA_026260285.1 Colletotrichum sansevieriae | reverse complement strand
GGACGGTTACATTTCCACCCCCCCCCCCCCCCCCCCCCCCCAAAAAAAAAAAAAAAAAAAAGAAAAGAAAAGACCGAATTGGCTTGTTAGTCTTGAATGCCGGCGTGGGACGCAATTCGGTTTGGCAGGATGTGGACAGCTTTCACCAGATCCTCGATACCAACCTATACGGAGTCTTCATCGGCATCAGCACGCTTCTGCCCCTGATGGGTAACAGGCAGTCTTCCAAATCGGCCGTATTCATCACGGGTTCTAAGCAGGGCATCACCAATTCTCCAGCAAACCCGGCTTACAACGCCAGCAAAGCGGTCGTCAAGACTGTCGCCGATCATCTGTCGTATAAAATGAAGGACACCGGTACATCGGTTCAACTTCTGGTCCCCGGGCTGGACTTTCACTGGGCTCGCAGGTCACTTCAAAGAGAAGCCGGCGGCTGCGTGGAACCCTGAACACGTTGCCGAATACTTGGAGAAGAAGACGGAGAGTGGGTTGTTCTACATCATTCGTCCCGATAACGAGGTCACTGAGGATTTGGATCGTAAGAAAATGCTTTCGAGTGTTGAAGGTATTATCAACGGTCGTCCTCCCTTAAGTAGGTAGCGTAAGGACTATGCGGAAGAGGCACGAGCATGGATGGAAAAGAACTGATCAGATGGGACAGCCCGTGGAAATCGCGGTTCTCAACACAGCAGAACAGCTTCCACAAATCCAAACATGAACCAAATCACTGGACGGACTTAGCAGAGTAGTACCAACTGCATGTGAGCTTCATATTCAGCGCCTTGCCTTTGGAACCGCCCTGTCACGAACGCCGGACGCAAATGCATGATCAGTCAATATCACAACATCAGAAAACCCGGACTCATCATCTCCCGATAATGTTGCCGGCTACCCTCCCATGGCTTTACCTTGGCCGAAACTCTCGTTTCCCATTTCCTACCAGCCCCATTCTCCCCTCGAGTCAACTAGTTGATACCGGGCATACCATGCCTCTGAGGTGGCACTGGAGTCGGCGGCATGTTCCTAATCTGTTTGATCAGGAATTCCCTTTCATCAATGAATTGCTCGTCGTCTGTCCGGTCCTCCAAGAAATGTGACAGAAACGCGAGCAACTTTTCTCGGTTCATGAGCAAAATCTTTTGGACTGCAATGCTCTTGTGCGGGTTGGCGACGAAGACCTTGAAGACGTGGAAACCTTCGTATTGAACCATCTTGCGGTCGTCTCTCAGGAGATTCATGCATATCTTCAAATGCTCGCCGCGGTCGACATAAGCGGTCATAACGCTGTAGTTCGAACGGTCGAGCAGAATCTCGCCAAGGAGCTTGATCGACTGTCGCTTGGTGACGTAACTGTTCGACTGTACGAGGATGTGGTTGTACTTGTCGAAGAATAGTTCAAAGTTTACGGACAAATACCGGGGTACCAATTCCTTGTGTTTTGTGAGGAGTTCCTGCACAAGTCAGACATGTTTGCCACTGAGAGAGGGGGGAACATGTCCAATGTCCTCACCCTGAACGTAGTGAAGGCGTCCGCCGCTACTTCGAAAGAACTCTTATCCACCCAGTCGAAGAATCTCCAGAACACGCCTTCACCGCTCTGCTGACGATCTCTATCGATCAAATTGATACCCTTACTACTCGAGCCAGATTCCTCGTTGTCGTCATACAGTATTATGGCGGCGGCTGCTTCCGACTTCAAAACTTCTCGCAAAACAGAGCCAGCGGGCGTTGCGCTCTCCTTGTGCTCGTATCCTCGGCAAAGTTCGAGCAGAACTTGTGGACGGTTGTTGACAACATAGGACAGGGCGAGCGGATCGCTCTTGGGCGAGGCTGTAGATGGTCGGAAGCGAAAAACGTAGGAAAAGATGACCTGGGTATCTTTGCGGGACTCGAAAGGCAGACGCCAGAGGTTCACGGCGAGCAGATAGAGGAGGTCTTCCTCAATTAAGCCTGTGACGAGCTGGTATATTTGTTCAGGGCTACTTTCAGCCTCTGGATCGCAGTCAGTCGCCATGGATCCGGATCATGGCCAGCCATTGTGGACCAGATGGGAGACTTACCCTGCGTGCCCTGTAAAATGATCTTCATCTGGTTCAGGACTTTGGCGAGCTCTTCAGCCTAAGGGGAAGAAATTATCAGGGATATGGATTTCAAGAGCTGCGAGGCCCAACCAACCTTGGCAGGTCCATTCGGCCCTTCGAGCTTCGTCACATGGTCTCTGGCTTGTTTGGGCAAGTCAACGGCGGGCCTCGTCCTGGCCCGGCCAAAGAGGAAGGACATGACGTGCGAGGTAATCGAAAATGGGTATCGAAAGTTAGGTTGCAATTGATGCGCGACGGTTCTGCAAGGCGGATTGTGGAGGCTGCACAATGCCCAGGGCAGTTGGCTAAGCTGTGCTCCAACCGACTTGATAGGAAGGACTCGGTGTAGTTGAAGAGAGTGTTGTAAAGAGCTCCGTCGGACGATTGCGAGCGAGACTGGCTTGGGCGCGGCAAGAAGCACAACCTGTAGCGGAGCAGGTCGGCCGCGACGGTGCGTTATCGAGAGTACCTTATCGTGAAGCGTCGGGCAGGGTATCGTGGGGAAAGGTAAAGCGAGAACGAGCGTGGCGCGGGTCAGGTTGTTTATAATGATGATCGGGGCCTGCTAGCTGGAGACGGCGTTGCTTGGGATATAGAAACCCACCATTAGCACCTTACACTAATAGGCCAATGATATCAAAGGAGGAAGGTATAAAAACACCACTAATATAGCAGGGGCTTAGCCCTATATTAGAACTTAGAAGAATTAAGTATCTTTTATATAACTTAATAATAGTACCTAGAGGAAGATATACTAATATTAATACCTATGAATTATAATCCCCCCTCTCTCTCTCTCTTACTTTCTTATATAAAAAAATAACTCCTTTATATAACCTCTCTTTTAAACCTATAGAAAATTTAATATTATAATGTATTTAAATTAGATTTAATTTAAGTACCTTCTTTTTAATTTAACGTGGTTCATTAGTTAGCCGCGCATAATAGTTAGCCGCGCACTTTTTCCTAGACCCGCTTAGTTGTTAACTACTTCTAAATTCAATATATAATTACTCTATAATTATAATACTAATTTACTTATAAGAAAATGAAATCCTTTTTATTATTAAGGCGATCTAATTAATATATACTATAAGCTAAAAGCTAAGTATATAGTATATAATAAAGAACTATAATATCCCTAAAAGTTCTTTATATAATAAAATAAATAACTAACCATAATATAAACCTACCTCACCTTAGTAATATAAATTTAATTTAATTAAGGAGAAAATACTTTTCTAATATATTGTTAAATAGGATACTAGAGGATTTCCTTTATATCTTACTAATATAGAAAATATAGCTAATCTCCTACTATAAGTATATAATAATAAGCCTATTAATAAGTAATAAGCTAAGTAGTTTATAGATTTATACCTTACCCTAAAAACTAAGTTTAATTATCTATATAATTATTAAAAAGCTCTTTAAGAGAACCTAGAGGTTATTTTAAAGTAATTTATATTATTATATAATATAATAACTAAATATAGAATCTAAGAGAAAGACCTTTATAGGTTCAATAAAACTAGCTTTACGATAGGTATAATCGCTATATTAATAGTAATAATACATACTAATTAATATAATAAAGTAAAGTCTATCTACCCTAGTAACTATAAATAAGCTATAGTTGTTTAATATATTAATTCAGGCGGGTAATATATCCCTCTATTTATAATTATTAAGGGTATATATTACTTTATTAATTAGACTATAGAATTAGGTTTTCTAAGTAACTAGATTATTAAGCCTATTACTAATAGATAAATAGATAATTAGATAGGTCTTAACTAGATTAAATACTTCAATAAATATATTAAGAACTAAACTAAGCGTATTTACTAGATACTTATTATTAATAGCTATAAGAGCTATTTATTAGCTAATTTTAATAATTACCATAAGTAGAATAATATTATAATAATTAATATACCTATATATTTATTATATCTACTCTATCTATTAGACATTACTCTTTATTCGCCTCTTAAATGCGTATATAGCTATAGAATTATCCTCTTTATCTAAGCCTCTATAAACAATATTACTAGGTCTAAGTTCTTTATTACTTTCTACTAGGCTTATAATAAGGTTTTTAATAAGGAAAATATTAAATCTATATTCCTAAGTATTAGAATTTTACTATAAAATCTAGATTATATTATCTAGAAGCTTAATATATATTTATAAATACCTATATCTCCTATAGCTAACCTTATAATACTATTACCGTAGTAGTTATAAATACCCTTTAATTTATAATAAACTATTTTATAATCTAATCTTATTAAAAGTTAGATCTCTACTTATTAAAGAAGCTTATTAATACTAATTATTATTATAATTAAGTAATTATTAAAAAGTATATAAGTAATAATTTATTTACTTACTTTTTTAACTAATTAGCTTTATGTACTTAAGGATATAAATATAATACTTATAAAACGCTAGAGAGCCGAAAAGATATAAATCTAGCTTAGAGGAGTACTTAATATAGAGGATTCTAAGGGTTTACTAAAAGAGAAATAAAAATATAAATATCTAATACCTGGAAAGAATAAAGAAGGGGGTTTATTAAGGAGAGCTTCGCTAGCTTAGAGATATTATAATATATAGCGAGACTACTTATAATATATAAACTTATTCTAAGGATATTAAATTATTAGGAGATTCTAATAGTAACAACTAATAATAGATTTAATATATCATAATTAAGAAATAATACATATTATTATAGATATAGGAAAAAGTTCGTAGCTAACTAATATGCGTAGCTAACTAATGAACCACGCTACTTATACAGAAAATCTAATAAGACCTAAACCAATAAACCTATAAGAGTTCTTAACTTATTAATTTAAAAGGAAAATAAGAAAATAAGTAATAGTTTTAAATAAATAATAGAAGCTACTAAGTAGCTATATTTACTCTATATTATTAGGTAGGTATATCTAAAAAAAAGCTTATTTAGTAAATCAATAGCTTAATAATAGAGATAATATTAGAACTTAATATATTATAAGTAATAAGCCTTATTTTAGAATTAATAAACTAAAAAGGAGAATAATCCTCACAAGATTAAAAGAAAGTAATTAGATATAGCTAGAGAGATTGAAATTTTTAGAAGTTGTATTTAAATAATAAGCTTATATTTGTAAATAGTTATTTAGAAAGAGGATCTTTCTTTTCTTCTATACTTAGGAAAATAATAATAATAGGCTTTTTATAATATATCTTCTTAATTTAAGATACTTCAATAAAGAGGAATAAGATATCCTAAATAACTATAATTATAAAGTAGAAACGCTAAGAATTATGAATAAGTATAAAGTAAGTATTATATGAATATCTATAAGATAACTATAGATAATTGTTAATGATATAAAAGGAAGATAATTCAGAAGGGAATTATAAGAGCGAGAGTAAAGAGATAAACTAATAAATAATAAGCTATAGTTCTATAATATTATTAAAATATTATTATATTAGATTAGAGGAGTAACCCTATAGACAAGCCTTAAAATAGATAGGAAAGTAATTTAATTAGTTAGAAAGCTATTAATAATAAGGATAAATAGTAAGTTATTCATATATATATATATAGATTATATTAGTAGGTAATATAATAGGAACACAAATAAGAGCTAGAAATAACTAAATATTTGGAAAAGATATAAGATATAAATCCTGAAGAAAAGTAATTACTTAGGACTAATAATTCCCTAAATATGATAAATAAAGAAGGCTTTATTAGAAGTTATTTAGGCATTTATAACTTATAATTTTAATATAACTAGAAAGGGAAGAAAAAGAAAAAAAAGTAGTAATAGAGATAGCTTAATATACATATATATATAAGTAGTATAATGAAATGATTTCTTCTTCTTATAAGATATAAGAATAAAGGTAGAAAAATAGGAATAAACCTCTATATTTAGAGATAATATAATATTAAGTCCTATTAGTTTAAGAATTAATAATACTAAAAGATAAAAAAGAAAAGCTAATAGCATATTAAATTAAGATAGACTTACTAGGGATAATAATAGTAAATACCTATAGCTACTAAAGGCTAGTTTCTATAAGTATATATTAGCTTATATACAAATAGACGTATTTCAGGCGGCCTTCTTCAAAGAGTATTTAAATAGAAACTTAGAATTATTATTAATTATAAAGACTTTTAATTACTAAGTTTAGAGCTTAATATAAGCTAAAAACCTTTAAAACCCCCTTTTTTCTATCTATAATATAACTAAGTATTAACTAAGTAACTTAAGATATCTAGGCCCTAGTAGATTTATAGTTATACAATTCTAGCTTACTTACTCTCTTTTAAACTTAATAGCTCTAAAGTCTAGAATAATATCTTAATAGCCTATAGATTATTATTAGTCTAAGGAATTATTATAATTACTCTAGGAATAACCTAGAGAGTATCATAATAAGTAATCTCTAATAGCTAATATATGATAAGTTTCTTATTTAATCTAAATAACCTCTTAATAGAGTTTAGATATCTATATATATTAACCCTAAGACTAAATAAGATATTAAAACTACTAACTTCTAAATTATTATTATTTAACTTATTAAGATACTTTTTTCTTATAATAAGTACTCCCGTAAAGATACCTTTAACCCTAAGTACTCTATTCCTATTATATCTCTTATTATAGATTTCTTTAGTAATAGCTAAAAAGGCTTCTCTTTTTTATGAGAAAAAGGAAAAGATATCTATTCAAATATGTCTTAATTAATCAAAATAATAATAGTAAACCTTATATATTAAGCCTTAAGGAAGGAATCTAGTAATATATTATTATATTCTATATTACCTTATATAAAGAAGCTGAAGAATAATCTAATATATAATCAAAGGATAGCTAAAAGAACTAAAACCAAACAAGAGGCTTTTTAAAGAAGGATTCCTAGAGGTTATATTATTATTATTAATATTCAAGCTATTAAAGAGGGTTTACTCTTTAAATAATAAATAAGAAAAACTCTTAAAAACCTCTTATTAAGGGTATTAAAAGTTTATGGATTACGATTTATCTTTTATTTATTAGCTTTTATTTAATACGTTTATATTTCTATTACTAATAGCGAGAAGGAGCTATAGCTCTAATAATATATCGTAAATAGACTTTACTATAGATAGAAGCTAAATAAATATAGAGCACCTAATAGGTATACCTTTAATAAGCTTAAGCGAGTAATTAAGTAATCTGTAAATCTTATCTATTTATATAACTATGATACTAATATAAAGAATAAAGATAATTAGAACCTAATAATAAAGGTCCTAGAGAAACTAGAAGGGAGACATAAAAAGGTAGTAGAACTTATATATAAAGTAATATATAACCTTATTATATAAATAAATAGATTAAATATAAAAAGAATATAAGGAGGTTAAGGATTAAATTAATACCCTTAAGCCTTAAATAAGACTAAGAGACTAACTATTAGTAATCTACCTTAATACTTTAACTATAGGAGATAGGGATATACTATCTTAATATATAATAAGCTAAAGGACTTCTTAGCTATTACAAAGAGTAGACAATACTAAGATAATAACTAAGCTAAGATAGTTTAATAGAGATAGAAGTAAATAAAGATAAATATATTTTTTACTCCTAGCCCTAGATATCCTTCATCGAAATATATCTATAGAAAATATAGATAATAGTAATAGAGAGAATTATAAAATAAGTAATACTTCTTTATAAACTAAGGATAATGATATTCCCCTTTGATATATATAGAGTAATACTATTAAAATACTATTAACTTATAACTAAGCTTATTAGCTAGTCTCTTCGCTATAATATAATAATATAATATAGGACTTAGATAAAGAAGCTTTCCTAGCTAAGAGAATTAGAGATAAGTTTATAACTAATAATAATTAAGATATATCTAGTTTAGAGTACTAATAGATAAAGGAGTAATATAAGAATAATAGACCTAATAATTATTTACTTTTAGAAGAGGTAGCTAAATTGGGTTCGGAGTTATACTATAGCCCCTTTGCAAAAAGACTATAATAAATTAACCTAGTTTATAAGTATCATTCGGGAAATACTATATAGGGATTTTTACTTATACCTTCTACTAGTTAAGGAAAGTAATATAGGAACCCTATGTATTCCTATTACTTATAAGTAAACTCTCTAAATACTACTATATAAATTTTGATATACGCCGCACTAGGGCTAGCTATATTAGAGCTAAACGGGCTATTAAGGCCCTTATAGTAATACCCTCGCTAAACCTTCTAGTAAGGTGCTTTAAAAGCTATTATATAAGATAACGCCTTAACGTTTTAGTAAGGTACTACAAATACTACTATATAAGAGATAATTCCTTAACTAAAGAGGTCTTTCCTAAGAGGTTCTTATAGCTAGAAGTATAAGAAGCTCTACTACGAGTAGGGCCTTATACCTCTCTCTCTTCCTTATCCTATATAAAGTCCTAGGTATACCTATAACCTATAATAAATCCTTAAAGATATTAATACTAGACCCTATATATAAAAACGCTAAGCCTATACGAGGTATACCCTTTAATATAATAAGTATAAAAGAGCTTACTAGAGAGTTTAGTATCAATATAATTAATAAAACCTACTTCTTTATTAATTACTCTATTATATATAGAGAGTATATTCTTAATATAGACCTTAAGAGGGCTCTCTTTAATACCCTAGGGGACCTTATAATATATAATAGTATTATAGCTAAGTAAGATAACTTAGTAATAGAAGCTAAGTAGGTTATTATACACCCTATAGAGTAGCTCCTTTTTAAGTTGGTTCTATATATTATTAAGGTAGAGGTAGCCTAAGCCTATTAGGGGTAGTAAGTATAGCTTATACTAATTACTTTAATATAGAGGGAGCATTACTAATAGTAGTATAGCTAGTAGATAAAGTTGTAATAGAGATAGTATTAGTAGCGCGGGTAGTATATAAGAGGATAAGTTAATGGTTTTATAGTTTAAATAATTAAAATCACGTTATTATTAATATAAAATTAAAGGTCGTGAGGCTATCTAGTAGGGTATATATAAGTATAGCTATAGTTAGGAGAGGTAGTTAGTAAGATTACGTAACTAAAGGCTATATATTATTAGGAGGCGCGGAGTTAGAAGGCTTATTGCACTTAAGTAAGTAAAATGACTATATAGTAGGTAGAGGCCTAAGGTAGCTAATATATACTATATAAGCTTAAATGTATTAGAGCTAATAGCTAGAAGAATAATAGACCTTATAATCCTATATATAGGTTTAAATAAAAAGAGAGAGGATAATTATTAGCTAAAGGAGCCTATAAAGTAGGATATAATTATAAGATAAGATAGACTAGTTCTTTAGGTCCCTAAGCTTTATGAAAAGGCTTAGAGTAAGATTGAAAAAAAGATATACCTAGTAATTTTCTTAAACTAAACTAAACTAGAAGAAGATAGCTAGCCTTGATAGGATAAGTCTAGAGATATAAAATAATCAGTTCTAAAAATATAATTACTTCTATTTATTAGAGTAATTACTAAGTATAATATCCTAGATTTTAGTCTTAGTATCTTCTTGAAGGATATTAATATTAGGATACTAGTCCTCTAATTATTTTAAATTAGCCCTAAGGTAAGAGTAGAATTAGCGTTCTTTATATAAGTTAACCCTTTTAGAACTAAGAATAAGGGAGCTAAATTAAAGTTAAATAATAATCTTTTAATTATAGATATATCTTATAGAGTTGGTTTAGTTATATTAAGTAATAACTTTCTTAGATAAACTTTAGAGAAATAGAACGACTTATACCATTAAGATATTATATATATATATTAGGTGGTAGGGTTCTATCTAGCTTAAGATATATTAATAGGAAGATTAAATATATATTAACTAGGAATATACTCTTAGACCTAGGATTAATTATAGATATTATGAATTTAATTTTTATAGAATAATAAAAATTTAAGAGGGTTGAAATAATACAACTAATAATAATCTATATAGCTAATGATAAAGTTACTATAGTTAAGAATTATAGCTTACTCTAGGTTATAATTAGAGGAATTATAGCTATTATTTAAGTTATTATCTTAGGTTGCTTAGATAAATAGAACCTATTACTTAGTAAGTAATAATATTAGAGAGTTAGAGCTATTATTAACTATTAGTAAGAATTAATTCTCCTAAGAGGATATAAAGGTTTAAATCTTAGATCGATATTAAGCTTTTACTAAAGCTAATTAAATTCTAAAAAGTATATAAATATCAATATTAGAATATATAGCTAACTAATAATAATAAACTAGAAGCTAATAATAATAAGGAGATTATAAAGGAGCTAGATTATATATTAGGAGATACTTATCTAGAAGTCTATAACGAAGGGTTATTATGGGAATATTCGCCTACCTATGTAATAGGTAGGACTCCTACTTGCCCAGTAAGCTAGATCTAACTCTAGATCCGTGGCCCGGGTTAAAATAACTAGGACCTAGTAAGTAGTTATATAACTTATCATATAACCTACCTCGTTAGCTTCTTATATTATTCCTACCTCGCTAGCTACCCTCTAATAATAACTTTAAAATTATTAATTTAGATTTTAATATTATACCTGCCCTCTACTCTCTTTATATACTAGTATTATAAAACTAATACTAATTAGTAGCTAACTTTACTATTATATTATAAATATAAATTAGTAAGAATTAATAAACTAAGGAGATAATATTTATTACTTAATAATCCTTAGCTTCTTCTTATATATAATTATTATACTAATAGAGATTTTAGGATTTAGTTACTAATAGTTTAGCTTTTGCTTCTACACTAAGACCTCTAAAGTTTTACTCATATTATAAGCGAAGTTTTAAATCCCTTACTATTAATAATAAGTATAGTCTATCTTATTATAACCTTAATACTAATAATTAATAGTTTATAATCTTTTATTATACTAGTAAAGTTATTACTTCTCCCTTACTTTTGCCCTCTTTTAGTACCCCTTTACTTTTACCCTCTTTTAGTACCTTCTATTACCCTTATAGTTATTATAAATATTATATCTTATACCTACTAACTATATCACCTTCTACTAGTATCATAATTATTTAGAGCCCTCTATTAACTTCCCCTCCTTCTACTTTATATTAACTACTTATTTTACTAATTCTAACTCTTATAGGTCTTTTTAGTAAATTTAATATTATTCAGTACCTCCTAATATTAATACTAACCTTATACTTCTCCCTCCTTTAACCCCCTCCTTAACGCTTAAATCTATTACTACTAACCCTCTATTTATATTATTAATAATAATAACCTAGGATAATAGTAATAAGCTCTAATCACGTATTATAAGAGAGTAGTAATAAGCCCCTATTACTTATTAAAATGAATTACCTTAATCTTAGCTACCCGCCTTAATTATTATATTAATATAATATTTATATTAGTATAAAGTTATTTATGGCTTTAAATCTTATAACTTCTAAATATAGTAAGCCCTTACTACCTATATAGAGTAAGTTTAGAAGGATTATAGCTTTAATTTTGATAATAACTATTAAATTAGGTTTATTTATAGTTACCAAAAGTTCATTTTCTAACTTTAGGCTATTACCTCCCCCCTCCCCCCCTCTCTTCCCCCCCTCCTCTATCTAAATAACCCCTCCTACCTTCCTCCTTCTTATAAATTTACTACCTATAACTTTATTACTTTATAACCTTAACTTCTTAACTTAATCCTACCTATATTATATTTATTATATCCAAGTTATAATAAGTATTAAAAAGCCTTTCGTAATAGCTACTCTATTAGTAGTAAAGGTCTAGTAGCTCTATCTTAACTAGCTTATACTAGTAGTACTTATTTTCTTAGAGTGAAAAGCTAGTTATATTATTTATTTTAACCTTAATTTTTTCCTTCTTATCTCCTTTTAAATTTATTACTTACATTACTTCAAAATCTATCCTAGAAAATAAGTAATTAATAATCCCCTCTTTAGGGTTAATAAGATCTAGTAAGGTAAGTAAGTAAGTATTTTAAATCCCTCCTTTAAGTAAGTAAGTATTTTAAACCCCTCCTCTAAGTAGTCCCTTTATTAAGAAGGTCCCCTTTTTAGAGAGGTTTTTTAAGTAATCCTTTTAAACTTTCCTCTCTTTTAACCTTTTCCCTTTAGATAATTCCCTTATTAAGATAGTCTCCTCTTTAGAAAGCCCTCCTAGTAATTCCTCCTTAAGTCCCCTCTTTAGGGAAGTAAGTAAGGATATTATATAAGAGAAGGAACTGGGTTATTAATAAAAGGAAGATTAAGAATTAATATTTATAAGTTACTTAATATATAAATTAATTACCTAAAGCTATAGCTTAGAGATAATACTTATAATTAAGATATAAAATTAACTTAAGTATTTTATATAACTTCTAAATATAGCTCTGTTACTCCTTCTTAATAGCTAATAATACTAATACCTCTCCTATCACCTCTCATTCCTCTTTACCTTAATACTAATTAATAATTCTAACCCCTAATAACTTTAAAGCTATTATTAATTATTAAATATATAATTAAATTAAGCCCTTTAACTCTAAAGAGACTAATTAAGCTAAGATTACTAGCTATATTACTTATTATACTAATACGTACCTTAAGTATTATATCTAAGGTTATTAACTATAAGCTAGCTTTAAAGAAGACTTCTAGGATATTATTAAAATCTTTAACTATATAGATATTTATACTATTAAAGCTTTTTAAAAAATTCTTATTAATAATAACGTATTTATTATTTATTATAATAATTAAATTAAGTTAAATATAATCAATATTATTTAATAATCTAACTTCTACTTATAGAGTAATAATAACCTAAATTCAGTTAAATTATAATACTCTATAATTATCAAAAGGTATAGTCAAGAGCTTGATTTCTTTATAGAAATTATATAGGAGATAAAACCACTCTTTTTCTTATTATTATTACTACTATATAATACTCAAAGCCCTCTATTACTCTTATATGCCCTATATATTAGCCCCTTTATCCCCCTCTAGTAGAGACTACCCATCCTATTTTATGTTAAAATACTAGGAATAATACCTGAGGTTTGAACTTTACAAGACTTATAGGATAGAACTAATAAGCCTAATTCCTACTAGATTAGATCCCTTTATTATATTAACTTAAGAGTCTTATTAAGTTCTATAATAATGATAACCTTAAGTATAGTAGTAATAAAATAGATATATTAGACTTAAAACTCTTTATTTTTAAGGATTATTATACTAAAGCTAATATATCCCTATAGTAATATATTAAAACGTTTTCCCTTATATTAAAAGGAGATACGTAAGAGTATTATTTCTAATATATTTCTATTAAACATTCCCTATTACTATGTATTAAGGTAGTTATATAGATAAAAGAGTACTTTAAAACTAGGGAATTCTATATCACTAGTAAGGAATTATAAGATAATATTATATTACTTAATCTTATATTTAAAAGCCCTAATAAATCTATTATTAAAAGCCTTGAGATCCTATTTAAAACCCTCTTTACTACTAGACCTACCCTTAGTAAGGAAGTTAATATTAATAACAGACCCCTCTATTATAAGATTTAGAGCGCTTATTAGGAAGTTTAAGAGTATAAACGTATCCTCTATAAGTATCTTACTAATTTATAAGATCTCTATAATTCCCTATACTTTGTTATTAGTATTATATTTAAATAAACTAGAGCCTTAATATATAGTTTATAGCTTTAGAGGATCTAGAGAAATATAATATAATAATAATAATAATAATAATAATAATAATAATAATAATAATAATAATAATAATAATAATAA